>CAKAOJ020000235.1:217500-235000 GCA_916701645.2 Sebastolobus alascanus
TCAATATATATATATATATATATATGTGATCTGCTGTGATACATACTGTAGACACTCCCATTATTACCTGTTTCCTTGTCCGCGTCTTGCCTGTTCGGAGCTTGATGTATCTGGCTATCAGCTCATTTCGACCTGGAGGGAAAAGACACAGAACATACTGGTGAAATACACACACACACAAACACACACACACACACACACACACACACACACACACACACACACACTAAACCCTGTTTGAACTATCTTTCTCTCTCACTGACAATCACAAGCTGAAATCATATGACCCTGACAAACAACTTAGTGCCTGATTTAGCGCTGTTGACCCAGCGACCCGACCCGACATCGTAGCGCTGTAATCACTGATACCCCCGTTGAGCCCTCCGCACACACACACACCCACACACAATCACACACACACACACACACACGCACACACACACACACACACACAGCCCTGAATACACACGACCCAACAATACAGGTATTCATGCAGACCGGCCGTCCCCTGATTAAAGGAACCAGCAGGCCAGCTGTACCCATGCTTACGCGCGTGCACGTACACGCACACACGCAGACACACGCGCTCACAATGCTGAATAATTCAACCCATTCAAATGAGAGCACAGCAGACTCAGCATGACCTGGCTAGTATAGATTAGTGAGGGACGGCGAGACAGAGAGAAAAGGAGCAGAAAACCTGAGACAGAGAAGTGTGTGTGTTCATATACTGTATATATATATATATATATATATATATATATATATATATATATATATATACATCTCACATTGATAGATACTAGCTGGGACCTTACACCTGTCTCCTGACTGGATGCTATCACGATACTTGGGAGCATAGTCTAGTGTTTACTTGTTAAACACTAGACTATGGTAAAAAGTTGAATCATTCACTTCTAGGGACTTTTACTTTGTAAAATCTCTAAATGAATCCGGTAAGATTGTTTGATTTTCAGCATGTATGTAGTCAGAGACGTCCTGAAGTCAAATATATCAGGATCATTGTCAGGAAGTATTTATTACATTTTATCCAGCAACCCAAAAATCAAAGAATAAAGACATTTCCCTCACAGATTAGTGGTATTTTCTTTTTAATTTATAAGGGACATGTAATGTTTTATACTTCTGGTGAATATAATCCAATCAATCTTATTTCCATAGATGTATTTTGTATATAGTGTTCCCTTTGTTAACACCTTATTTTGAAAAGCGGACGTAGGCCCCCGACCCTCCAACGTTTTATACTTTCTGAGGTTTGTTTTGGTTGACGGATACGGAACGGATATGACCTCACGTTACTCAGACTACCACAATAAAAGCGGTAACTTCCTTCTACCTCCACATAGACTCAGATTAAATTCTGATTATTTTATGAAACTATGTAATTTGACTGTTATTTAATGTGCTAAGGAGCAGTTTGTGGCTCTGTGGCTTCGTTCGGTTCGTCTCCTGGGGGGTTTTCTGTGGTAAACCAGCGTCAGGCCAGCTGGCCAACTGATGGTCAAGATCAGCACAAAGCCCAACCTCTCTACACACTACCCAAATGGCTCGCAACAATAGCCCTAACTAACTAGCAGATGGTGTGTGTGCATGTGTGTGTGTGTGTGTGTGTGTGTTTGTGTGTGTGTGTGTGTGTGTGTGTGTGTGTGTGTGTGTGTGTGTGTGTGTGTGTGTGTGTGTGTTCTGACCAATCCCATTCTCACTGAGATAGGGAGCTTAGACTGATAACATCTACAGCTCCCCATGCAGGTGTTCTCCTTCTAGCAGTCAAAAGCTGCGACTGACGACAGCACACACACAAACACACACACATACATGTATATACATGCATGAGTGCCAACACACACTCACACACACACACATGCACGGAGCCCTGGCTGCTGAGGCTGACATCTGACTCCAGAGGGGCCAGCTGGTCTTTCTAGGAGGCTTAACGGTGAATTATCATCCTTCACTAACCCTGCGGCACACATCCCTCGCCCTCCCTCTTTCTCAAAAACTCTCCAGCGCACACACACACACACACACACACACACACACACACACACACACACACACACCCTCGCTCCGTCCATCCATCCATGTTCTGGCTGCACCCTTTCTCCCCTCCTCCGTCCCTCTTGTAGTGAATGGGCTTCCCTTCTGCTCCCTCCCTCCCTCTTCTCCCTCTTCTCCCTCTTCTCTCTCTTTTTCTCTCTACTTGCCCAGTGAAAGACTTCAAGGCCAAAGTCAGACGGTCATTAACCGTGACGAACAGAAGCAACCCCCGTCTCTATCTCCGGGCTGAAGCCGCTCTGTGTGCAAGCAGATATCGAGGGAGACGACGCAGAATTCACGTGGTGTTGGACCATTCAAGTTAAGATTCAAGAACAAAAAGAAACAAGAAGCAGCCTTGTGATAATATGATCAAATCAAAAGGTGACTCAATCTACAGTAAATGTCAATATCAAGTCGAGGAAATTCCCAGATTCAGATAAAGTGATTGAAATGTAAAACTTTCCACAAGATAACAAGCATCCAAACACACCAGAGACAACATATCCACTGATTTGTCTATAATACTTGTGGAATGAGTCTATCGAAGCTTCCTGGACATTTTTCTGGTCTTCCGAAACACCATTACCGCGGTAGTTTACCGTCACTCCCCACGCTCAGTTAGCAGAGTGATTAAGAACTTCAGCTGCTTTATAGAACAGCTCAAAAAGCCTTTCAGAGTCAGTTCAAAGCCTCGCTGAGCGCGCTCGCTAACAAGGCTGCAGTGGAGGAGTGTGTATTGTTGTGTACCCGGGGAGACCTCAGAGACCACGGGGGCCGAACTCTGGCCCAGAGCCTGGCTTCACTACCGCCGGCTAGAGGACTTTGTGCTTGTTACGATATCCACGGGACAATTTAAGTGTTTTTAAGTGGCGAGCCTCATTTGTTAGGTCTCCATCTGCTCCAGTGGTGCACCTTCTAAAGACCAGCTGTCAATCATACAGCATTCAGCAAGACTTAAGACAGACTCCTGCAGTCTTTTCAGGTTCAACGGCTCAAACCATCATTGCTCCTGCTGACTAGGCTAGACGGTAGTCAATGTTACCGCTGTTACACGGCGTTACACGGCATTATACGGCGTTATACAGCGTTATACAGCGTTATACAGCGTTACACAGCGTTACACAGCGTTACACGGGGTAACACGACGTTACACGACGTTACACGGCGTTATACAGCGCTACACAGCGTTACACAGCGTTACACTGCGTTACACTGCGTTACACTGCGTTACAGTGTTACACAGCGTTACACGGCGTTACACAGCGTTACACTGCGTTACACTGCGTTACAGTGTTACACAGCGTTACACTGCGTTACACTGCGTTACACTGCGTTACAGTGTTACACAGCGTTACGCAGCATTACACAGTGTTACACAGCGTTACACAGCGTTACACTGCGTTACACTGCGTTACAGTGTTACACAGCGTTACACGGCGTTACACAGCGTTAAACTGCGTTACAGTGTTACACAGCGTTACACGGCGTTACACAGCGTTACACTGCGTTACACTGCGTTACACTGCGTTACACTGCGTTACAGTGTTACACAGCGTTACACGGCGTTACACAGCGTTACAGTGTTACACAACGTTACACTGCGTTACACTGCGTTACAGTGTTACACAGCGTTACGCAGCATTACACAGTGTTACACAGCGTTACACTGCGTTACAGTGTTACACAGCGTTACACTGCGTTACACTGCGTTACACTGCGTTACAGTGTTACACAGCGTTACGCAGCGTTATACAGCGTTACACAGCGTTACACAGCGTTACACGGGGTAACACGACGTTACACGACGTTACACGGCGTTATACAGCGCTACACAGCGTTACACAGCGTTACACTGCGTTACACTGCGTTACACTGCGTTACAGTGTTACACAGCGTTACACGGCGTTACACAGCGTTACACTGCGTTACAGTGTTACACAGCGTTACACTGCGTTACACTGCGTTACACTGCGTTACAGTGTTACACAGCGTTACGCAGCATTACACAGTGTTACACAGCGTTACACAGCGTTACACTGCGTTACACTGCGTTACAGTGTTACACAGCGTTACACGGCGTTACACAGCGTTACACTGCGTTACAGTGTTACACAGCGTTACACGGCGTTACACAGCGTTACACTGCGTTACACTGCGTTACACTGCGTTACACTGCGTTACACTGCGTTACACTGCGTTACACTGCGTTACAGTGTTACACAGCGTTACACGGCGTTACACAGCGTTACAGTGTTACACAGCGTTACACTGCGTTACACTGCGTTACAGTGTTACACAGCGTTACGCAGCATTACACAGTGTTACACAGCGTTACACTGCGTTACAGTGTTACACAGCGTTACACTGCGTTACACTGCGTTACAGTGTTACACAGCGTTACGCAGCATTACACAGTGTTACACAGCGTTACACTGCGTTACACTGCGTTACACTGCGTTACAGTGTTACACAGCGTTACACGGCGTTACACAGCGTTACACTGCGTTACAGTGTTACACAGCGTTACACTGCGTTACACTGCGTTACAGTGTTACACAGCGTTACGCAGCATTACACAGTGTTACACAGCGTTACACAGCGTTACACTGCGTTACACTGCGTTACACTGCGTTACACGGCATTGCACGGCGTTGCACGGCGTTGCACGGCGTTACACGGCGTTGCACGACGTTATACATTGTTACAGTGTTACACAGTGTTACACAGCGTTACGCAGCATTACAAAGTGTTACACAGTGTTACACAGCGTTACACAGCGGTACACGGTGTTACACAGCGTTACACTGCGTTACAGTGTTACACAGCGTTACACGTCGTTACACAGCGTTACACAGCGTTACACAGCGTTACACAGCGTTACACGGCGTTACACAGCGTTACAGTGTTACACAGCGTTACAGTGTTACACAGCGTTACACAGCGTTACACAGCGTTACAGTGTTACACAGCGTTACAGTGTTACACAGCGTTACACAGCGTTACACAGCGTTACACAGCGTTACACGGCGTTACAGTGTTACACAGTGTTACACAGCATTACACAGCATTACAAAGTGTTACACAGCGTTACACAGCGGTACACGGTGTTACACAGCGTTACACTGCGTTACAGTGTTACACAGCGTTACACGTCGTTACACAGCGTTACACAGCGTTACACAGCGTTACACTGCGTTACACTGCGTTACACTGCGTTACACGGCATTGCACGGCGTTGCACGGCGTTGCACGGCGTTACACGGCGTTGCACGGTGTTACACAGCATTGCACGGCGTTGCACGGCGTTGCACGGCGTTACACGGCGTTACACGGCGTTACACGGCGTTGCACGACGTTATACATTGTTACAGTGTTACACAGTGTTACACAGCGTTACGCAGCATTACAAAGTGTTACACAGTGTTACACAGCGTTACACAGCGGTACACGGTGTTACACAGCGTTACACTGCGTTACAGTGTTACACAGCGTTACACGTCGTTACACAGCGTTACACAGCGTTACACAGCGTTACACAGCGTTACACAGCGTTACACAGCGTTACACGGCGTTACACAGCGTTACAGTGTTACACAGCGTTACAGTGTTACACAGCGTTACACAGCGTTACACAGCGTTACAGTGTTACACAGCGTTACAGTGTTACACAGCGTTACACAGCGTTACACAGCGTTACACAGCGTTACACAGCGTTACACGGCGTTACAGTGTTACACAGTGTTACACAGCATTACACAGCGTTACACAGCGTTACAGTGTTACACAGCGTTACAGTGTTACACAGCGTTACACAGCGTTACACGGCGTTACACGGCGTTACAGTGTTACACAGTGTTACACAGCGTTACACAGCGTTACACAGCGTTACACAGCGTTACACGGCATTATACGGCGGCGTTATACAGTGTTACATGGCATTACATGGTGTTCGGGCACACCGATTACATTACTTGCCCACCGCCCGCACCGTCGTTATGCTTTTTAAATGTTTTTTATTATAGGTTATCAATACATAGTCAGACGGCGGACGCTACACTGCTTTCACACACACGGGATGACAGAGTGTTGACTGACAGGACGATGGCGGAGGATTTGGTGTCAAAAGCACCGTTTCCACCGCAAGAACTTTCTCCCAGAACTAAGACCTTTTTGAGGAACTCATTGCGTTTCAACCGCAGGGACCAGGGTCTAAATTAAGTTCAGGGGACATTTTACAGGACATTTTAACCCCGAAAAAGGCCCTGGTCCGGGGTAGTACTTTCTGAAAGTACCGGAACTTTATGGGTGGAGTTTGTAGGGATGACCGTCGCTGATTGGTGAAACACACACACATCTTCAACTGTACCGCTCCATTCATAAAACAAGGAAGTACTCTGGTATCGATTTATCAATATTACACTCAGATTATTGCTAATGTTGCTGCTGTTGCTTTTAGCCCCGATGAAGGATGTGATACAAGACCAGTAAGAGGAAATTAATTTTCAATTTTCATTGAAAGGAAATATAACATGTTTTGTACAATATGACGACATTGGATGAAATATTTTAATAAGTCTGTAGTGAAAATGTTTGGGAGATATCTACAGCCTGCACTCCCCCCTTTTACCATTCACAGTATGTTGTAGCTGTAATACATCTGTTTTCAACATGTCCCTGATCCACAGCTTAAGAGACAGAGAAGGTTCAATACCAATTAAATGACTTTCACATCCGTCCCGTAGATCCATATGATGTTTCTGTAGTGGACAAAGCCACTGCCCATTACACTGTACCTCTGCTGTACCTTTGCCAAGGATAATAGAGCTATTATTCACCTTTTCATCCTCTCTCCCTTTTATACACATCCATTTATGATTTTTCTAAGCTTCTCTCCCACTAAGTTCATCCCAGCACTTTTGCACATTTTCCTTCTTCTTTTCTATTTCAGTCCATTTGCCTGCAGCCAGTGGGGGGGGGGGGGGTATTTTTAGACCCACATAGGTGCCCTACCCATCAGATATTACATCTTTCTTTTCTGAAGGAATACTTACCTGCCACCCATTTTACCGTTAATGTAATGCTCAAGGAAACCACAAAACCACCATTAATGACTCTGGAGGTTTCTTTCAATAGCAAAGAAAATAATGCCAAGTTTTTACAGTAACCCAAAGGTTACGTGCATTCACAATGTTGAATGGAGAAAGACATAATTGTGTTTTTTTTCTTGCAAAAAGAAGTCCAATGAAACAACATGCATGACTCCAATGTGAGCCTGCATATTATATACTCTGTGTGCTCCATAAGACAAACAGAAGAACAAACTAAATGCTGTTTCATAATTCTGGTTTGAACAGATGTTCTAGTAACAATTAAACCACCGCGGTCTCTATGCCAAAAGCTGCTCATCCCTTTTACCCATTTCTCCTTCCATGCTCTGAAAGCAGACGAACCCTTCTCATTCCCAGGGCGTAAATTACCAACGCTTTGTCACGCGGCTTCGCCCGTCGGCGTGTGATACCAACGCACACGGCCCCCTTCAGCGCCTGTATGAAACGCACCAGGCTTTCAATGACTACAATGCAAACGCATCTGTAAATGCTCAGAGACGGTGCTCCAAGAGTGCGGTGATGTAGTTTAAAGAGCGTATTAGAGACACATGGGGGGGGGGGGATGAGCCCAACAACCACAAGGCATTCATCCAGGAGACCGCGGTTCGTATCCCGTGTTTCTCTTTCACTTTACAATCAGGTGTTCATCCCAGGTTCACAACATTAAGTTTCATTTTTACTTTACAAACATGGTGGTTTTAAGCCCAAACGTGTTGTTTTTTCCTAAACCTAACTCCGTTTCTACCTGTTAAAGGGGAGCTCATGGGGGATCTCTTGTTGGGTCTCTAGATTACAGAGTCCGGTCTACACCAGCTCTATAAATTGAATTAAATTGCCTAAACCTAAGCAATTGTGTTTGTTTAATTCACCAACACTAAGAACGGGTTTACTGCCACCGAAAAGTGACGCCAAGGGTTCCAACAAAGAGTGAGTATATGTGACGAGTTTGGATGAGAACGTGTGAACCACAACAGTAAAGTTGCAGCCGTACGATCAAAACAAAGAGCTAAAAGACGCTAAAAAGTTAAGTCGAGCTGAAAGGAACTGCAAAGTTGGGTAATAATTCTCGTGGGTTTGCCCCTACAAGCAGCACCTTTTAAATTCCACATAGTAACACAGACAGCACTTATATTTATATTAACAATGGGAACATTGTTAAAGTGGCAGTAGGCAACAATTTTTTGGCATAATTTGGCAAAAATCCCATAATAACCTTTCAGCATATTGTAATTCAAGCGTTCTGAGAAAAAACTAGACTTCTGCTCCTCATCATGTCTCTGTTTTCAGGGTTTAGAAAAATCTAGCCCGTGACGGCAGATTTTGACCAATCACAGGTCATTTCAGAGAGAGAGAGCGTTCCTATTGGCTGTGCTCCGGTCATGTGACCAGAACTTGGCTTCCTTCAACAGATTTTACTATGGCGGCCGCGTCACAAACTTCCTCATTTTACAGCTAAACAGTAACTACAAGATGATTGTGAGAACATCTGAGGAGAGAAATAGTCATTACAGTAACAGAATATTGATTCATATCTGATCAGCGCTGCCTAGTTTGACCGTTTGGTCGGAGTTCAGAGTGATTGACAGCCGGCTCTCATAGACTGCAGCTGGGCAGCGGACCTTGTTTTCCTCCGGTAAGTGAAATCCTTCAGATGCCGTTAGGAGCACCGGAGGACACAGTAGGACACAGAGGAACAGGATTTAACTCAGGTTACCTGTTTCATGTACTACTGTCACCATATAGCGGCCGTTTAATAAAAATAACTTTTTTAAATCATATTTGCGCCAATCCTGCCTACTGCAGCTTTAATATAAATACAAGGGCTGTCAATTGATTAAAATATTTAATCGTGATTAATCGTAAATTAATCTCACATTTTTTATCTGTTCTAAATGTACCTTAAAGGGAGATTAGTCAAGTATTTAATCCTCTTATCAACATGTGAGTGGACAAATATGCTGCTTTATGTAAATGTATGCATATATTTATTATTGTAAATCAATTAACAACACAAAACAATGACAGATATTGTCCAGAAACCCTCACAGGTTCTGCATTTAGCATAAAACAATATGCTCAGATCATAACATGGCAAACTGCAGCCCAACAGGCAACAACAGCTGTCAGTGTGTCAGTGTGCTGACTTCACTATGACTTGCCCCAAACTGCATGTGATTATCATAAAGTGGGCATGTCTGTAAAGGGGAGACTCGTGGGTACCCATAGAACCCATTTACATTCACTGATCTGGAGGTCAGAGGTGTCCAAAATGTCCAAAAAATGTAAAAAAAAAAAAAGAAGTTCGACAATGTCAAAAAATATACAATAAAAAAATTGAAAAATGTCCGAAAAATGTAAGAAAAATTAAAACAAATTAAAATTGAACAATGTCGAAAAAAAAATTGAAAAATGTCCGAAAAATGTATTAAAAAAAATTAAGAAAAAAAATTGAATGATGTCGAAAGCAAAATTTTAAAATGTTCGAAAAATGTAAAAAAAAAAAAAAAAAACTTGTGGGTACCCATCGAACCCATTTACATTCACACATCTGGAGGTCAGAGGTAGTATGACCTGGATTACTGAGGTTTCTAGTCAGTATCACTACTTTTAAAACCTGCTGCAAACTAAAAATCCTCCTAATGCACTAAAGACATTAGTTGTGTTACCGTGTTATTATGGCTTTAACTTTGACAGCCCTAATAAATACATTGGTGCTGTCCAGACCCCTGACCCCTGACCCCTGACCCCTGACCCCTGACCCCTGACCTCAACCCAATCAAACACCTGTGGGATGAACTGAAACACAGACTGTGAGCCGGGCCAGACAGAACCAGCACCTCACCGATGGTTCTGTGGCTGAACGGGAAGCTGGTTGAAACCTTCGGGTGTCCACATACTTCTGTCCACTTAGAGTGCGTTTCAATCCAACAACGTATTATTAGGTTAATATCTGGGATTTAATTTAATACTCAGAAGCCTAAAGCTCAAGTAGAATCATAAGGAAATCAGTAAAGTGCACTCTGCATACAGAGAGAGAGAGAAAAACAACAGAGAGGGAGGGAGGGAGGAGGGAGGAGGAGGGAGGAGGGAGGAGGGAGGAGAGGAGGGAGAGAGGGAGGAAGGAGGGAGGAGGAGGGAGGAGGGAGGAGAGAGGAGGGAGGAGGGAGAGAGGGAGGAGAGAGGAGGGAGGGAGGGAGAGAGGGAGGAGAGGAGGGAGAGAGGGAGGGAGGAGGGAGGAGGGAGGAGGGAGGAGGGAGGAGGGAGGAGGGAGGAGGAGGAGGGAGGAGGGAGGAGGGAGAGAGGGAGGGAGGAGGGAGAGAGGGTGGGAGGAAGGAGGGAGAGAGGGAGAGAGGGAGGAGGGAGGAAGGAGGAAGGAGGGAGGGAGGAGGGAGGAGGGAGGAGGGAGGAAGGAGGGAGGGAGGGAGGGAGGAGGGAGGAGGGAGGAGGGAGGGAGGAGGGAGGGAGGAGGGAGAGAGGGAGAGAGGGAGGAGGGAGGAGGGAGGAGGGAGGAGGGAGAGAGGGAGAGAGGGAGAGAGGGAGAGAGGGAGGAGGGAGGAGGGAGGAGGGAGGAGGGAGGAGGGAGGAGGGAGGAGGGATCTCTGAGGAGCGAGGAGGGAGGAGCGAGGAGGGAGGAGGGAGGAGGGAGGAGGGAGGAGGGAGGAGGGAGGAGGGAGGAGGGAGGAGGGAGGGAGGGAGGGAGGAGGGAGGAGGGAGGAGGAGGGAGGAGGAGGGAGGAGGGAGGGAGGAGGGAGGAGGGAGGAGGAGGGAGGGAGGGAGGGAGGAGGGAGAGAGGGAGGAGGGAGGAGGAGGGAGGGAGGGAGGGAGGAGGGAGGAGGGAGGAGGGAGGAAGGAGGGAGGGCGAGAGGGAGGAGGGAGGAGGGAGAGAGGGAGAGAGGGAGGAGAGAGGAGGGAGGAGGGAGAGAGGGAGGAGAGAGGAGGGAGGAGGAGAGAGGGAGAGAGGGAGAGAGGGAGAGAGGGAGAGAGGGAGGAAGGAGGGAGGGAGGGAGGAGGGAGGAGGGAGGAGGGAGGAGGGAGAGAGGGAGGAGGGAGGGAGGAGGGAGGAGGAGGAGGGAGGAGGGAGGGAGGGAGGAAGGAGGGAGGGAGGGAGGAGGGAGAGAGGGAGGAGGGAGGAGGAGGAGGAGGGAGGAGGGAGGAGGGGAGAGAGGGAGGGAGGGAGGAAGGAGGGAGGGAGGGAGGAGGGAGAGAGGGAGGAGGGAGGGAGGGAGGAGGGAGAGAGGGAGGAGGGAGGAGGGAGGAGGGAGGAGGGAGGAGGGAGAGAGGGAGGAGGGAGGAGGGAGGAGGGAGGAGGGAGGAGGGAGGCGCAGCTGGTGGCAGCCAGAGGACCATCTGTTCATCACTCTATTAGTTCACACACACACACACACACACACACACACACACACACACATTGTGCAGCTACAGCAGCTTCTGTTTCCTCTCTTACACTTTATCTCTGTTTCCTGTTTCTCCGACACTCGAACCCGGTGAGACGTTTAACCAGGGATTCACCGTCTGACACACTGTGTTCATCACACTGTGTAGAGATGTTTCACCACAACACACCGTGAACTCATGTGTTCATCACACTGTGTAGAGATGTTTCACCAAAACACACCATGAACTCATGTGTTCATCACACTGTGTAGAGATGTTTCACCACAACACACCGTGAACTCATGTGTTCATCACACTGTGTAGAGATGTTTCACCACAACACACCGTGAACTCATGTGTTCATCACACTGTGTAGATGTTTCACCACAACACACCATGAACTCATGTGTTCATCACACTGTGTAGATGTTTCACCACAACACACCGTGAACTCATGTGTTCATCACACTGTGTAGATGTTTCACCACAACACACCATGAACTCATGTGTTCATCACACTGTGTAGAGATGTTTCACCACAACACACCGTGAACTCATGTGTTCATCACACTGTGTAGAGATGTTTCACCACAACACACCGTGAACTCATGTGTTCATCACACTGTGTAGAGATGTTTCACCACAACACACCGTGAACTTATGCGTTCATAGTTTGTGTAATTAGAAGTATTTGTTTATAAATTATATATTGTATCATAGCTGATAACAATTACATTCGATGACATTATTAAAGTATTTATTATCAGTTTATTGTTGGACACATTATACCATATTATATACTATATTAAGTATTTGTTAATAATTACCAAATGACTTGTAAACTTTAAGATGTCATTTGTAAAACATCTATAAACATTACATAGATATATGGACTAGAAACCAGTTATTAACCATTGAAGTATTAACTATCTAAATAATGTTTATAGATGCTTTACAAAGTATTTATGAATCATTAATAAGGTATTATTATAATCAGTTGTAACTTTATAATAGCATCCAAATCATGTTTATAGACGGTTTACAAACCGATTATTAACTATTAACAAAGAAAGTGTCACAAATATCTATCTATGTAATGTTTATAGATGTTTTAGAAACAATTTATTAAAAGTAATCATTAACAAACACTTATAACATATAAAATGTTATAATGTGTGCAACAATAAACTGATAAAATAACAGAAATTATAGCATTACTAATAATTAGTAAATATCATTAATTATAATTTCATGGTTTCTCAACAGTAAAATAACTAAATTTTAATTAACTATGAATTTACTTTTTATAAATGATGATTATTACAAAGTGTTACCCAAACACTTATAGTACATCACACTCGTGCTAAAAGTTGGTCCTTTAATTGATTAATTGATCTATGGATCAGTACATTCACTGGTTTAAGGTTCTCCTGAAAAGTTTTATATCATTTAAAGAGGAACTATGATGCTTATTTTCAGGTGCATACTTGTATTTTGAGTTTCTACAATAACATGTTTACATACTTTAATGTTCAAAAAACGCGTTACTTTTCTCATACTGGCTCTTCTCACGCTAGGCAAAGTGCGCTACTTGGTGACATCACACCGTTACGGAAGAAAAGGCGGGACTTCAAGCGAGGCGGTTCAGGACCAGAGTTTCTGCGGGGGAGAGTAGCTCCCTTTGACGTGGATTTATAACTTTTCAGACCTTTTTACATGCACAAAAAAACGACACTAAAGGAGGGAAAAAGCACAAAAGCATAATAGGTCCTCTTTAAAATGAATATTTTTGGTTTTGGTTGAACCAATCCAAAAAGCTGAAGACGCCATCTTGGCCATTTAACTTCACACCGTCTCTCCCATTACTCACCGTACATCTTCCCTTCATCTGACAGTATGATCTTCCTCCTTCCACACGGCGGGTAGATGGCCAGCGCCTCCTGGAAGCTCTGCTCGATGTCGGGGCTCCAGACCCCCTCGGGGTCCCCGTCCATGGTTTTGTCCCCTCCCGAGTCACTCAGTCTCTCCATGTCGTCCCCCGGACTCTCACTGCCGCTCCAGCTGCTGCGCTCCATACTGCCAGCTAACGCTAACTCGCCAACGTGTACTCGGCGCTAATGGTTTGACGCTAAGTAGGTGACGTGAAGCTAACGGTAACTTCAAGCTGACGTAATACTAATGGCAATAATTAACTCCCAGTGGGGACGGCCAGCTGTGGACAACTAGAAACTGAATGCTAATGCTAGCTGCTGCTTCAACAATGCTAATCCCAAATAGTTGGTAGACTGAAGACAACTCAGCAAGCTGGTCCAAATCCAGCAGACAGCAGGAACCCTACAGAGACAAAAGACACAAGACGTAGCTGTGATTAAAGTTTACAATAGAGCGTCCTGGTTGCGATTCCAGCCTTGGGACTGTTGCATGTCAAAGTCAAACCCCCCCCCCCACTTCCTGCCTCTACACTGTCATCTGACAAAAATAAAGCTGAAAATGCCCAAAAGAATAATGTAAAGTTGTGCACAGAAACTTTACATTGGTGGCTCCAATAGAGAGGCTAAGTCCCGCCCCCTTTCTGATGGACCACCGTGGGACCTTATTCTGGAAAAAATATGAACGGTAGTCAACGGAGAGAGAGAAATTATTTATTGATCCCGTTTGAATTACGGCATGAATCACACAGATGATGTTTGTCAGTTTAAAACATCATTTTGCAAGTCGAGAAACTCGTAGTTTGTTGTAAAACTGTTGAAGTATCGGACTGTGAAAATACGTCATTCGAAAGACGACACACCCAAAACTCTCAAAAATGACGTCTCTCTCTCTGAAGCTACGATGTGTTTCCTACTGGGATGAACTCACACCAGCAACAGCTCTGATCCTTCTTTCTCTTCCTGACTGATAAAACACATCAGGTCAGATAACGGGTCATTTATGGGTGGAACATAGCTACGTTAGCTACGTTAGCTAGCTAGCTAGTGTTGGTGACGTATATTGTTTGAGACGAGAGATGTAGTTCACTGAGCGGTTTCACACTAAACTAAATGATACTACGACAAAAGTACGATGAACTGAGACTTTCCTTACTTGCAAAATTATGTTTTAAATTGACAAACATCATCTGTGTGATTCATGGCACAATTCAAAGGCGATCATTTGTCTTTCATCGTTAACCACCGTTCACATTTTTCCTGAAATAAGGTCCCGTTGGGTCCATCTGAAGGGGCGGAGCTTCACCTCTCTATATCAGCTCAATGTCACATGGTTCACAAAACTAAAAATAAAACAGTTTTACTTTCCAGCAACACAAGTCAAAGTGAGGGAGTTTCACAAGGCAAAGCTCTGCTAGGCTCACTTTGACATGCAAGTTGTAATTAGTTTTCAGCCACAAATATAGCGTTTAGTGGAACCGTTCTATATATGCAGTATGTCGTCAGGTCGCATGAAACCAGGAGTCAACGGTTTGAAGTAAAGCTGTCAAAATTAACACGATAATAACATGTTAATGCAAATTCGTTTTAACGCCACTAATTCCTTTAACACATTAACACAACTTGTGATTTTTAGGTTCAGTTTTAAAGCTGGAGTGAAGATACTGGTATCATATGAAACCTGATGAATCCATCGGTACCAACCGGGTCAGACTAGCTTGTCGTGAAGGAGGTTAAATAACGCTCCAAAGTTACGCTAAATTGGGGCGAAGAAAAACTGGCATCCCTTGAACTTTGACCTCAAAATATAAAATACTTGACAAATCTCCCTTTAAGGTACATTTTGAACAGATAAAAATGTGTGATTAATTTGCGATTAATCCCGATTAACTATGGACAATCATGATTAATGCTGATTAAATACTTTAATCGATTGACAGCTCTAGTCTGAAGTCAGAGTCCTCAACATCCTGAAACCCGGAGCAGCAGGTTTCATGTTGGTAAGTCCAGCGTGCTGCTCACTGCTGGGCAGGAGACGGTTTGGATTCCTCTTTTGAATTCTGATTTTCCACTCGCGTTGAACAGACGTGATCACCACAACCCAGAATTTCATTTCAGAAAACAGGGCCGATATAATGGAAACGGGCCGTCGTCCGCTCTCTGGAGCAGCTCCGGGATTCACGCTGATCTCAAGTCTGTTTTTAAACAAGAAAATATTTTCTAGCGCAGCTTTAAGTTCTGATCAACACAATACTGTAGTCCTGTATCCCAGCTGCTGGAGGGAAATTATTGCTTCTTTTCATGAGGAAATTGCCTATTTTGTTAAAGCGTTGTAGAAAGCCCAACATCACAATCACAATCACATCGGTGGAGCGAGTGAATGACAGACAGAGAGAGAGAGAGAGAGATCTCTACTACACACTGCTACTGGATTTAGGAAGGAAAAAAAGAGAAACTGAAGAGGTTTGCCAGCTGCTTACAATTCTTCTAAAATCCCCCTCAGTAAACAGCAGGGTTGGCGTAGTACACACCACACACACACTCACACATATGCACACACACACACACACACAATTACAGTGCCAGCTCCTTGGGCGAACACATGTCATTTTGTCTGGTCTTCTACTGTTCACACTTCCCATGCACTGTCCCCGGCCACAGCCTGCACAAGCCTGCAGTGTGAAGTGTATGTCAGTGTGTGTATACTGTGTGTTTGTGTGTGTGTGGGGGGGGGCTAATTTTAACACAATTACACTTGACAGTGTGCACGCGCACACATGCAACTGAAGCCTGTAAAGCAGCAGGCAACATCTTGGACACATTTTAACCCCGTACGTACACTTGAGCACAGCTCGGTGCTTTTTAACACCTGGGGCAGAAACCAGCCGTCGGCTTCCACCTCCAGCCGTTTGCTTCCACCTCCAGCCGTTTGCTTCCACCTCCAGCCATCGGCTTCCACCTCCAGCCGTTTGCTTCCACCTCCAGCCGTTTGCTTCCACCTTCAGCCGTCGGCTTCCACCTCCAGCCGTTTGCTTCCACCTCCAGCCGTTTGCTTCCACCTCCAGCCGTTTGCTTCCACCTTCAGCCGTCGGCTTCCACCTCCAGCCGTTTGCTTCCACCTCCAGCCGTTTGCTTCCACCTCCAGCCGTCGGCTTCCACCTCCAGCCGTTTGCTTCCACCTCCAGCCGTTTGCTTCCACCTCCAGCCGTTTGCTTCCACCTTCAGCCGTCGGCTTCCACCTCCAGCCGTTTGCTTCCACCTCCAGCCGTTTGCTTCCACCTCCAGCCGTCGGCTTCCACCTCCAGCCGTTTGCTTCCACCTCCAGCCGTTTGCTTCCACCTCCAGCCGTCGGCTTCCACCTCCAGCCGTTTGCTTCCACCTCCAGCCGTTGGCTTCCACCTCCAGCCTTCTGCCTTCCTCCTCCAGCCGTTTGCTTCCACCTCCAGCCGTGGCTTCCACCTCCAGACCGTTTGCTTCCACCTCCAGCCCGTTTGCTCCACCTCCAGCCGTTGGCATCCACCTCCAGCCGTTTGCTTCACAGCGGCTCCAGCCGTTTGCTTCCACCTCCAGCCGTTGCTTCCCCGCCTCACCAGCCGTTTGCTTCCACCTCCAGCCGTTTGCTTCCACCTCCAGCCGTTTGCTTCCACCTCCAGCCGTTGGCTTCCACCTCCAGCCGTTTGCTTCCACCTCCAGCCGTCGGCTTCCACCTCCAGCCGTTTGCTTCCACCTCCAGCCGTTTGCTTCCACCTCCAGCCGTTTGCTTCCACCTCCAGCCGTTTGCTTCCACCTCCAGCCGTTTGCTTCCACCTCCAGCCGTTTGCTTCCACCTCCAGCCGTTTGCTTCCACCTCCAGCCGTTTGCTTCCACCTCCAGCCGTTTGGACTGAATGAGATCTGCTGCTTTTACCAGAGTTTGTCCTCTGGTTCTCTCTTCATGCTTATTCTATTCACCCTCATTTCCGTTTCCTCTCCAACTTACCGGCCCTTGCTTTCTTCCCCTCCTGCCCCCCCCCCCCCCCTCCTGCCCCCCCCC
>CAKAOJ020000235.1:242500-307500 GCA_916701645.2 Sebastolobus alascanus
CACGCAGACCGCTGCCCGTCTCCCTCCACGCCGCTACCGGGTGAGAGAGCGAGGAGTCCAGCACGCCGTTCGTCCACATGCACGCCATGGATGCGTGCTCGCGCTGCAGAGGGCAGAGCTGGTGCACGTCTGGAGAGTGAACCGGAGTAATGTTTAACATTTCTTTACTAATAAAAGTGCTAAAAAACACTTTAATATAACGTTTGTCGTCCTTAACTACAAGGTGTAAATCCTTAGTATCCATACAATCCATTTTATATCGATATACGTCTCCTGTGAAGGACAACTTCATCGAGTACCTATCCATGTAGTTGGATGGTAGGAATATAAATCGATACATCGATGTAGTAGATGAATCCTTACACCTCTATTGTTATGGGTATGAACCTGGTTGTTTTATGGATTATCTATATGATCGGTCAGGTTGCAGACTGAGCTGATCTCTTGTTCCTCCATTTCTACAGCAGACTTTAATCGGTTCTGTAACTCCATTAGTGGTGATTTTTGTCTTGGCGCTGACGCACGTCTCTGCTTTATAGTTCAGATGGTCACGATTTCAATTAATCCATTACTGATAAATTCATCTCGCACAATGCCGGGGAAAAAAATAATCACCTTTATGAAAGTCTGGAGTTGGTTTGATTAGTTCTGACCCGATTTCATGTTTAAAAAACAAAGGCAGATATTCATTTGGGCCAAATGGAAGAAAGCAGCATCAGTGAAACGAAACCAGCAAAGCTTCTTTTATTTCTCTTCTGCGCTGATACACACTGGAGAAAGACAGAGAAAGTGAGAAAGAGAGAGACTTACATTATGAGTGGTGAAGAGGCAGTGATTCACAGCATGCACTCCTCATTATTTCACCGTCTCCTCTCACAGAGGCATTACCATTTATGCACACACACAGTAATTGGTTACAGATTGCACACTGATACAGTGAAGTGCTTATTTCATCCTGGAAATGTGATGGTAAAAGCTCCTCTCTCTGTTCCCCATCCCTATCTGTTATTCCTCTTCTTCCACCAGTTTCTGCTGAGTCAGACCGAGCCATTATGTGGCCTCTTCCTGGGGGGGGGGGGGGGGGTCACACATAGACCGTCACACACACACACACACACACACACACACACACACACACACACACACACACACACACACACACGCACACACGGAAGACAACATCCTCCACCAGTAGAAAGAGAGAGAGGCCTGGGGAGGTTGCAGCAATACCAACACCATTTAATAAGTGTGAACTCAGGAGCATTGTGAGCATTGTGCCTAGACAGAAACCACATGAGTGTTTATGTGTATGTGTGTATGTGTGTATGTGTTTGTGTGTGTGTGCGTTCATGTTTGAGACTGACTCCTCGTCTATTAAAGGAACACTGTATGGTTGCATGAATGTGAAGAGAGTACAGTGAACTCAATCTATCCATCTCTCCGCCACAATTTCAGCTAATCTACAGCTAACGTACGCTCTGCTCTCGGCCACACTGCTCACACACACACACACACACACACGCACATGCACACACACACACGCACATGCACACACGCACATGCACACACACACACACACACACACACACACACACACACACACACACACACACACACACACACACACACACACACACACACACACACACACACAAAATGAATTAGCCCCTGAACTGTGTTTTCCATCTGTGGTCCATTAAAACGTGGGTATTGCTTTATTTAGACCGATGCAGGTTAGCAGAGAGTGCAGCTGCTGTGCATCCCATGCTGCTGTGCATCCCATGCTGCTGTGCATCCCATGCTGCTGTGCATCCCATGCCGCTGTGCATCCCATGCTGCTGTGTTCTGGGTTATTTAAGGATATAACTGGCCAGTCAGATTATCTAAAAATATTTAATCTGAGGTAAAAAAACAACAAAAGTGACTGAACCCAAAATGTTGGTCACAACTACAGTGAGTATGGTAGGTGATGTAGGTAATATACTGGGTTCCTGGGACTTTTGGTCCCTGGAACTACTTTTCATGGAACTAAAAGGTTCCTTCAGCTCACTGCTGTCTGCGTGTCCACCGCGGTCTAAAGACCTACAGAGATCAGGTAAATCTGTCCGAAAATGGTCCTAAACCGATACTAGAGTACTTCCTTGTTTTATGATGAAGCGGTACAGTTGAAGCAGCGGTGCTGTGTGTGTGTTCGACCAATCAGCGACGCTCATCCCGGCAAACTCAACCAAAGTTTTGGTACTTTCAGAATGTACTTCTCCCCAACCAGGGCCTTTTTGCCCCCCTAAAAGGCCCTGAACTTAAAATGTCATCAAACATAAAATGTCCCCTGAACTTAATTCAGACCCTGATCCCTGCGGTCGAAACACAAATAGTTCCTCAAAAAGGTTCTTAGTTCTGGGGAAAAGTTCCTGTGGTGGAAACGGGGCTTTAGTTGTACCAGGAAGTTGGTCTGTAAACTGTAGCCCCCCCTCACACAACCTGTTCAAGGTCGTAGTGTTGCACCATTATTCCGCCTCGCCACACACACACACACACACACACACACACACACACACACACACACACAAGTAAGAATCTGGCGATACGATACGTATCATGATACGGGGGTTATGAAACCTGCATATTAACACTAATTTTGGTGGGAAAAGGGTAGCCTAACTTTCGCTAAACCGTAGCCACTGTATTGTGTGTTACTAAATAATGGTGAACGGTAAAATGTAGTATAACTGCTGAATAAGTTAATAAGAGTCATTAAACTGGCAGACTAAGCATACATAGTCATACATACACACCAGATGAGGCTGTAGCAGGGAAACCTCTGGGTCTGTTTTATTATTAGTTATAAACCATTCAACTTTAATATGCAAGACTGACTGACTGAAGATGGATGGTGTGAATATGTTCTGCTGTCATTCACAGGTACTAATAATAAATATAATAGTAACATGGTCCTTATTGAGCTATTTGTGAATAATGCTTCACTATCTCCACAGAGTGTAGAGACGTTATCACAGAACTACAGAACAAACAACAGTGAGTATCACTGTCAGGCTGAACACAAGAGCCGAGGTCGTGAGCACAACAGCAGGGAAACACTGAGAGAGTATCAGAGAGCAGAGCGAGCTGTTTATCGGGTCAATTCCTCCAACCGGGAAAGTGAGCAGTAGTAGCTGAAAGCTAGACTTCCAGCTCGCTTCCTGCTGAGGACAGGAAACACGAGGTTGATTCAGACTTCCCATGACGGGTTAGCTGCTCTCCTCTATTTATCTGCTAGGAGGGATGTGACGGTGAGGAAACGTTCCCACCGGTTTATAAACTGGTGACAACACCAGTGTTACCGATTACACCGGACATTTTACAAGAAAAGATGACGGTCAATATGTGTAGCGCACTAACTTTGCTCTTTACCGTCGGGTGGCGGTGTGTCCGGTCTCTCTGGTCCAGCTTTCAGGTTTCCACCCGGCGCTGCTCCGGCCTCCTCACAGCGACCTCATTAACGTTATATAACGTTCATAACAACATAACCTTCTCTTATAACGTCGGGTTTAAATCTGAAATATTGACAAAAAGGCGCTTTTGCTTTTCGCTTTGCATCATCTCGTCTGTCAACTCTCTCTCTGAGCTGAGACTCTGTATGGATGCATTCACTGTCAGTTTGTAGCGTCCATCGTCCGACTATCTGTTGATAACACGGCTCTGATACACCAAAATGAACTAAATGGGTTTTATTTCTATAGAAAAAGGTAAACGACGGTGGGGACATAATGTAATCGGTGTGTGCCCGACCACCGTGTAACACCGGTAACAGCCGGTAATGACTTCCGGCGCCGACGAGAGCAGCAGCCTTTCCAGTAGCTCTGTCTGTGTGGTTTGCTTTTTCTTCTTTTTTTTTTTTTTCATACATTATAATATACTCTGCTATATATTATTATACTCTTCATATTTGCACTACTATTTGCACTATTTGCACCATTGGCACACTGTCACTTCACTGCTGTACTTACTTATGTTATCTTATTTTTTATTTTATTTCACTTTATTCTATTTGATTGTATCTTTTTTAAGGTGTATTGGTGTTGGGACTTGTTGTCTATGCTACTGGATGCCTAAATTTCCTTCGGGATCAATAAAGTATCTATCTATCTATCTATCTATCTATCTATCTAACAGCCGGTAACACCGACTACCACGACAAGCCTACCTGCTAGGTGTTAAAACCCTGTCCATGCTAATGCAGATAACCTTGAAAAGGAATACTTCACCCCTAAAAGGATCATTTGTATATCGATTATTCACCCTGTGTTATCTTGAATTCCTCCACATTGAACAGAGAATCCAAAAATGTAAAAAAGTCTTGAAGAATTGAAATAAATGTGGACCGCATTTAACAACAGCAAAACTATATCAAAACATCCATTTATACAAACTCTCACACAGCTCGTGCATGTTAATCTCATTCATCCAGTCGGATGCTCAAACACATGCATCTTCACTAAAACCTCACCATATAAAACTCTTCCACATAAACAGTCTCACGCCTGTGCAGGCGCGCTGCTCATCCGCGCTGTCCGACGTGTCTTAAATAGTAAAGTTTTAGCAAAAATGTCTGTGAATCAGTTTTTGGATTCTCCGTTCCTCGCGGAAAAATGCGAGACACAACGTTTACGAATTCAAGGTAACACAGGGTGAGTAACGGTATTTGCAACACTAAGTCCGTATTTTTCATATTCACATTCATTCATATTTCATATATTAGACATTACTTTCAATCATTTTATAAATTTCACAAAATATGATGGGAACTTACTTGTGTTTATTTTGAATATTAAAACTGAACTGTCTATGTGGGGGTAGAAGGAAGTTAACGCTTTTATTGTTGTAGTCTGAGTAACGTGACGTCATATCCGTTCCGTATCCGTCAACCAAAATAAAACCACAGAAAGTATAAAACGTTGGAGGGTCGTCGTGGATACGACCTGCACCCTGACATTTTAAAAGTACTTGGTGAAGTTAGAGGAAGTAGACACGTGGGACTACGTCTGCTTTTCAAAATAAGGTGTTAACAAAGGGAACTGTATATACAAAATTCATCTATGGAAATAAGATTGATTGGATTATATTCACCAGAAGTATAAAACATTACATGTCCCTTATAAATTAAAAAGAAAATACCACTAATCTGTGAGGGAAATGTCTTTATTCTTTGATTTTTGGGTTGCTGGATAATAAATGTAATAAATAATTCCTGACAATGATCCTGATATATTTGACTTCAGGACATCTCTGACTACATACATGCTGAAAATCAAACATTCTTACTGGATTCATTTAGAGGTTTTCCAAAGTAAAAGTCCCTAGAGGTGTATGATTCATCTTGTTAACTTCATGGTCTAGTGTTATTAAAGTTAATAAAAATCGCAAAACATATCAAATCGGCACCAAGTATGGTGATAGTAATGAATCAGGACACAGGTGGATCCTCCCAGATCTACTGATAGTAACATATCGTGTGTTATTATGTGATACACAGCTCAGATATTTAAAAAAATACAATAAAAGATGCATTTTGAGATGTGTTTGTATCAGTGTGGACACGAGAGAGAGACGGACAGGCAGACGGACAAGCCAGCACAGGCTCCACAGCCTCCTGCAGCCAGAAACCAGCTACCCCCCCACACACCCACACCCCCCCCAGGAGGATGCCCATTGTTCCCCCATCCCCTAAACAAAGCCTGCCCCCCCAAACCCACCCTCCCTTTCCCAACTCCCCCTATTGCCCCCTGCCCCCCCGACAAACCGACTCACTCACCCCCCACACACTCAGCATTGTTGCTCTAATAAACCGGCTCCGCTCCCTAAATGTCATCACATACAAGCCCCACGCTTCCCTTCTTCTAACACTCTGTAGTTTTAAAGTTTTTATCTTCATTATTCATTAATCATCCTGCTACATGCTAAACACCGCTCACTTTCTACTGAGCACAACATGACTGAATGTATCCGTATTCATCCTGCTACATGCTAAATTCTAGTCACTTTCTACTGAGCACAGTGACTGAATGTATCCGTATTCATCCTGCTACATGCTAAACACCGCTCACTTTCTACTGAGCACAACATGACTGAATGTATCCGTATTCATCCTGCTACATGCTAAACACCGCTCACTTTCTACTGAGCACAGTGACTGAATGTATCCGTATTCATCCTGCTACATGCTAAACACCGCTCAATTTCTACTGAGCACAACATGACTAAATGTATCCGTTTTCATCCTGCTACATGCTAAACACCGCTCACTTTCTACTGAGCACAACATGACTAAATGTATCCGTATTCATCCTGCTACATGCTAAACACCGCTCACTTTCTACTGAGCACAACATGACTAAATGTATCCGTATTCATCCTGCTACATGCTAAACACCGCTCACTTTCTACTGAGCACAACATGACTGAATGTATCCGTATTCATCTTGCTACATGCTAAACACCGCTCACTTTCTATTGAGCACAGTGGCTGAATGTGTCTGTATTCATCTTGCTACATGCTAAACACCGCTCACTTTCTACTGAGCACAACATGACTGAATGTATCCGTATTCATCCTGCTACATGCTAAACGCCGCTCACTTTCTACTGAGCACAACATGATTATATGTATCAATATTCATCCTGCTACATGCTAAACGCCGCTCACTATCTACTGAGCACAACATGACTAAATGTATCCGTATTCATCCTGCTACATGCTAAACGCTGCTCACTTTCTACTGAGCACAACATCACTGAATGTATCCGTATTCAGCCTGCTACATGCTAAACGCCGCTCACTTTCTACTGAGCACAACATGACTGAGTGTATCCGTATTCATCCTGCTACATGCTAAACACCGCTCACCATCTACTGAGCACAACATGACTGAACGTATCCGTATTCATCCTGCTACATGCTAAACACCGCTCACTTTCTACTGAGCACAACATGACTAAATGTATCCGTATTCATCCTGCTACATGCTAAACGCCGCTCACTTTCTACTGAGCACAACATGACTGAATGTATCCGTATTCATCCTGCTACATGCTAAACACCGCTCACTTTCTACTGAGCACAACATGCCTGAATGTATCCGTATTCATCCTGCTACATGCTAAACACCGCTCACTTTCTACTGAGCACAACATGACTGAATGTATCCGTATTCATCTTGCTACATGCTAAACACCGCTCACTTTCTACTGAGCACAGTGACTGAATGTATCCGTATTCATCCTGCTACATGCTAAATTCTAGTCACTTTCTACTGAGCACAACATGACTGAATGTATCCGTATTCATCCTGCTACATGCTAAACGCCGCTCACTTTCTACTGAGCACAGTGACTGAATGTATCCGTATTCATCCTGCTACATGCTAAATTCTAGTCACTTTCTACTGAGCACAGTGACTGAATGTATCCATATTCATCCTGCTACATGCTAAATTCTAGTCACTTTCTACTGAGCACAACATGACTGAATGTATCCGTATTCATCCTGCTACATGCTAAACGCCGCTCACTTTCTACTGAGCACAACATGATTATATGTATCCGTATTCATCCTGCTACATGCTAAACGTCGCTCACTTTCTACTGAGCACAACATGACTAAATGTATCCGTGTTCATCCTGCTACATGCTAAACGCTGCTCACTTTCTACTGAGCACAACATGACTGAATGTATCCGTATTCATCCTGCTGCATGCTAAATGCTAGTCACTTTCTACTGAGCAAAGTCGCTGAATGTATCCGTATTCTTCCTATTACATGCTAAACACCGCTCACTTTCTACAGAGCACAGTGACTGACTGTATCCGTATTCATCCTGCTACATGCTAAACGCCGCTCACTTTCTATTGAGCACAGTGGCTGAATGTGTCTGTATTCATCTTGCTACATGCTAAACACCGCTCACTTTCTGCTGAGCACAACATGCCTGAATGTATCCGTATTCATCCTGCTACATGCTAAACACCGCTCACTTTCTACTGAGCACAACATGACTGAATGTATCCGTATTCATCCTGCTACATGCTAAACGCCGCTCACTTTCTACTGAGCACAACATGACTGAGTGTATCCGTATTCATCCTGCTACATGCTAAACACCGCTCACCATCTACTGAGCACAACATGACTGAATGTATCCGTATTCATCCTGCTACATGCTAAACGCCGCTCACTTTCTACTGAGCACAACATGACTGAGTGTATCCGTATTCATCCTGCTACATTCTAAACACCGCTCACTTTCTACTGAGCACAACATGACTGAATGTATCCGTATTCATCCTGCTACATGCTAAACGCCGCTCACTTTCTACTGAGCACAGTGACTGAATGTATCCGTATTCATCCTGCTACATGCTAAACACCGCTCACTTTCTACTGAGAACAACATGACTGAATGTATCCGTATTCATCTTGCTAAATGCTAAATGCCGCTCACTTTCTACTGAGCACAACATGACTGAATGTATCCGTATTCATCCTGCTACATGCTAAACGCCGCTCACTTTCTACTGAGCACAACATGACTGAATGTATCCGTATTCATCCTGCTACATGCTAAACACCGCTCACTTTCTACTGAGCACAACATGACTGAATGTATCTGTATTCATCCTGCTAAATGCTAAACGCCGCTCACTTTCTACTGAGCACAGTGACTGAATGTATCCGTATTCATCCTGCTACATGCTAAACACCGCTCACTTTCTACTGAGCACAACATGACTGAATGTATCCGTATTCATCCTGCTACATGCTAAACGCCGCTCACTTTCTACTGAGCACAACATGACTAAATGTATCCGTATTCATCCTGCTACATGCTAAACACCGCTCACTTTCTACTGAGCACAGTGACTGAATGTATCCGTATTCATCCTGCTACATGCTAAACACCGCTCACTTTCTACTGAGCACAACATGACTGAATATATCCGTATTCATCCTGCTACATGCTAAACGCCGCTCACTTTCTACTGAGCACAACATGACTAAATGTATCCGTATTCATCCTGCTACATGCTAAACACCGCTCACTTTCTACTGAGCACAACATGACTGAATGTATCTGTATTCATCCTGCTACATGCTAAACACGCTCACTTTCTACTGAGCACAACATGCCGAAAATCACGACATCTAGGAGCAATACATTGCATTTTTTTTCCCCAAAAATCCGGAGCAGATATAGTCGGAGATGTTTAAACAGGCAGGACAATGGAGAGGACTGCAGGGACACTGCATGAGTTGATTTTAATTAGCATGAAAAGGGCATAAATCTCCAACAGACACCTCAATAACTCAGACGTCTTCACAGCCAGAAGCATCCCATCATTTCCAGGATTCACTCTATCACCTGTTGATTCACCCAAACGCTGAACTGACAATTTACACCTCAAACTAACTCTGCTAGAGAAATCATCATCATCTGAATACAAATGAACAGAGTGTGACAACGTCTGGACAACATCTGGACGTCACAAGACAAGAAGATTACTCCTACTGATCCCGACTCCGTAGAAATCTGTGTGCTCCTGTCTAGAAATGAGACGACAGATGAAAGGAGGAGGAGGAAGGCAGCGACTCACAGCTCCACCATACTGTAACAGCACTGCTGAAGTACGTCAACACACACACACACACACACACACACACACACACACACACGCACACGTACACAGCAGTTGTGGCAAAAGCACACAGAGGCCATATGGTGCGTCCTCATCCACCGACGCCTGTTGCTGCCTCAACAATAGGCCTGCCTGGCCTGGACAGCAAGAGGCAAACACACACACACACACATGCACACATGCACACATGCACAAACGCACACACACACACACACACACCAAATGGTCGTTAGTCAGTCAGTCTGCGTTGCTGAGGCCCAGAACAAACGCCTGGATTTGCATTCTGCGCCTCCCTTCGTCCTCCTCCTCCTCCCCTCTCTCTCTCTCTCTCTCTCTCTCACACACACACACACACACACACGCACACACACACACACACACACACCCACACTTCCCCGGTCTCTACAGGTGCACGGAGCACTCAAAACAGATGTCAACGGACTGGAGAGGGAGATGAGGGGGGGGGGCGGGAGGAAAGTGGAGGGACGACGGGAGGCTGTTTGCTCAGGGTGACTGACAAAGCTTTGTACACTCGCAGGCCTAGACACAGCAAAGACAATGACACACACACACACACACACACACACACACACACGCAAACGCACACACACACATACACACACACACACACACAGCCTGATTCATCATCTTAAAACACTTTAAAGGAGCAAAAAGTGAGAATAAAAAGTGAAATTTGCTCCCAAATGGAGATTTAAACATTTTCAAGACGGATTGAAAAAAGATTTTTAAAACTAATTTGTCTCCACATTTGCAGGAGAAATGACATCATAGATATTGTTGCTGGTGTGGAGCATCACTACATCACATTTATCAATATTTTACACGATACATGGATCAGAACAACTAAATAAACGCGCTTTTATAAAGTCAGAAATTTAATAAAACCCTTAAAATAATTTTAGATTTGTCTTTGTTTTTTCTGTTTTGCTGTCCTGTTATTTTTAACACACTGTGTTCACTCACACACTGTGTTCACTCACACACTGTGTTCACTCACACACTGTTGCAGTGGTACACCTAAAATCAGTCAGCTGAACCACTGACAATTAATCAGCAGCCGTATTGGTCATTGATTAATTAATGTTTTAAGCAAAAATGCCCCAAATCCTCTGGTTACAGTTTCTCAGATGTGTGTCTGAGTGTTGATTGAACTACATTAAAGGACATTAAAGGACACAGCTTTGGGCTTTGAGCAATTAGAACTATAGATTATAGAAAAAAAAAAAAAACAATTGATCGATTCATTGGGTTAATAATGTAAAGATTACATCATTACCTTGACTAAAGACAACATGTATCTAAGTAATGCAGCTCCTAGCTTTCATCCTACAGGCTGTCGTGTTCTCAGATAATCACATTGTGGTTTGGCCTGCATCACCACAAACCTCTGGCTGGAGAGGACCAGAACGGCTCTTTAATCTATATTTAAAAAGGAAATACACAACACGACTATAAGCCCATATCAGTGGGCTCATATACTGTAGTATATTATAGGCTATACTGCGGGTGGGGGGGGGGGGGGGGGGGGGTTCAAGAGCTGTGAGGTCTCTAACAAAATCACCACCAGCTGTAACGAGGAGTAGAAGAAAATATCAACAAAATGAGGTATCGCAATATTACTGAAAACACTGAATTTATTTCTAATTAATAGTTTACATGTAAAGATGAACTCAGTCAGTACTTCACTGCACTTAAAAAGACATGTGTCCTCTCAGTGTGTGTGTCCTCTCAGAGTGTGTGTCCTCTCAGAGTGTGTGTCCTCTCAGTGTGTGTGTCCTCTCAGAGTGTGTGTCCTCTCAGAGTGTGTGTCCTCTCAGTGTGTGTGTCCTCTCAGAGTGTGTGTCCTCTCAGTGTGTGTGTCCTCTCAGTGTGTGTGTCCTCTCAGTGTGTGTGTCCTCTCAGTGTGTGTGTCCTCTCAGAGTGTGTGTCCTCTCAGTGTGTGTGTCCTCTCAGTCTGTGTGTCCTTTTAGTGTGTGTGTCCTCTCAGTGTGTGTGTCCTCTCAGTGTGTGTGTCCTCTCAGAGTGTGTGTCCTCTCAGTGTGTGTGTCCTCTCAGTCTGTGTGTCCTTTTAGTGTGTGTGTCCTCTCAGTGTGTGTGTGTCCTCTCAGTGTGTGTGTCCTCTCAGTGTGTGTGTCCTCTCAGTGTGTGTGTCCTCTCAGTCTGTGTGTCTTCTCAGTGTGTGTGTCCTCTCAGAGTGTGTGTCCTCTCAGTGTGTGTGTCCTCTCAGTGTGTGTGTCCTCTCAGTGTGTGTGTCCTCTCAGAGTGTGTGTCCTCTCAGTGTGTGTGTCCTCTCAGAGTGTGTGTCCTCTCAGTGTGTGTGTCCTCTCAGAGTGTGTGTCCTCTCAGTGTGTGTGTCCTCTCAGAGTGTGTGTCCTCTCAGAGTGTGTGTCCTCTCAGTGTGTGTGTCCTCTCAGTGTGTGTGTCCTCTCAGTGTGTGTGTCCTCTCAGTCTGTGTGTCCTCTCAGTGTGTGTGTCCTCTCAGTGTGTGTGTCCTCTCAGTGTGTGTGTCCTCTCAGTCTGTGTGTCCTCTCAGAGTGTGTGTCCTCTCAGTGTGTGTGTCCTCTCAGTCTGTGTGTCCTCTCAGTGTGTGTGTCCTCTCAGTCTGTGTGTCCTCTCAGTGTGTGTGTCCTCTCAGTGTGTGTGTCCTCTCAGTGTGTGTGTCCTCTCAGTGTGTGTGTCCTCTCAGTCTGTGTGTCCTCTCAGTGTGTGTGTCCTCTCAGTGTGTGTGTCCTCTCAGTCTGTGTGTCCTCTCAGTGTGTGTGTCCTCTCAGTGTGTGTGTCCTCTCAGTGTGTGTGTCCTCTCAGTGTGTGTGTCCTCTCAGTGTGTGTGTCCTCTCAGTCTGTGTGTCCTCTCAGCTGGTGTGTCCTCTCAGAGTGTGTGTCCTCTCAGTGTGTGTGTCCTCTCAGTCTGTGTGTCCTCTCAGTGTGTGTGTCCTCTCAGTCTGTGTGTCCTCTCAGAGTGTGTGTCCTCTCAGTCTGTGTGTCCTCTCAGTCTGTGTGTCCTCTCAGTCTGTGTGTCCTCTCAGTCTGTGTGTCCTCTCAGTGTGTGTGTCCTCTCAGTCTGTGTGTCCTCTCAGTCTGTGTGTCCTCTCAGTGTGTGTGTCCTCTCAGTGTGTGTGTCCTCTCAGTGTGTGTGTCCTCTCAGTCTGTGTGTCCTCTCAGTGTGTGTGTCCTCTCAGTCTGTGTGTCCTCTCAGTCTGTGTGTCCTCTCAGTGTGTGTGTCCTCTCAGTGTGTATGTCCTCTCAGTGTGTGTGTCCTCTCAGTCTATGTGTCCTCTCAGTATAGAGCTGTAATGTTGGACTTTACAGAGACTGTGATAAATACAGATCCAACTGTTCTGACTGCATAAAAAAGTCAACTTTTTTTACTCAGATTTTATGCATATGGTTGTGAGTTATTTATACTATGACAGTTTATATAAATAGTAATATATCGCCTACAGTATAATAATATATCACCTACAGTATCACAATATAATGAATGGTAACCCCTGTGTCCTGATAGGTATCAGTGCCCATAGCTCCAACAGACACCTAAAACATACAGAATATGATTTGAGCTGATGGAATATGAAATGATGGATAAACTGTCTGGAATCATTACAAAGAAAAGAAAAATGATATCATCAGAAAAGCATTAAACGACCCTCAGAGGAGTCAGTCTGTAAAAGGTGAGAAAACTCCTTAATCCTAAAGATGAGTATGTTTTCTTTGAGATCAAGAGGAGGAGTGACCGCGTGAACAATCCCAGCACAGCAGCCTGTGTGATCGTGTTCTCATTGAGCAGATAATGCGCTCTGTCCGCTGGGTAAACACTGGCTGTGTGCGCGTTATCAGCCTGTGGCCTGTTCCTGTGACTGCGGCCTGCCTGTGTCGGGAAACAGAAAACCCGCCGATGCAACAAGTCTCCCATTCACTCCCAGCTTTGTTAAGCTGCTGCCGGCGCTGCAGACAGCAGCGTTACATGGAGGTCAGTTGATGAGCGGAACTCTGATGGAGAAACATCCTCCAGCCGCTATTTAGTGCACGAGAGGGAGAAGTGAGAGGTTTGTTGCTTGGTGTCGGGAGAAAGGGAGAAAGGGAGAGAGGGATAAAGGGGGGATCAAACTGTAGTGAAAGCGACATCCTTCGCTCTGAAGCCAGCACCGTAAAGCATTAATCAGCTTGTTAGACTTGTTTAACATCTAGTTCGCTGGCTCCATTTCGCTCGCGATGTCGCCGAAATTGTTTGAATTTCAGCTCCATTGACCACTTCGGTGTTTTAGAAACAAGCGAAACGTCCGAAGGCTTTCAGACGCGCAGGCTGCAGGCTGAGAGGGGGGGGGGGGGGGGGGGGGGGGGACTCCTCCTTGGGAACTTACCTCGATTCATTCGCCTCTTTATGCAATAATTCCCACACTTCCCCACGGATCGGAGTCGCTAGAGCATCGGGAAGCACTCCGCCAACTCCAGAGTCTCCTCGCGGTTTTGGTGTGATGAAGGATCCGGCGCGCTGAGTGCGTAAAATGCGCAGCGTCTCTCCAAGGATGCGAAATATGCGCGGAATGGGAGCAGGAATGAAATGAACGCAGTGGACTGAGTTGAACGGGGCGGGGTGAGAGAGACTGGCGTCACCCTGGATGGATGAAACAGAGTGAGTGAGAGATGGGAGGATGGGTGGAGGAAAAAAAAGAAAAAGAAAGAGAGCGGGGGGGAAGGGGAAGGGGCCGGACTGTATGGGCTGCGTTCAACAACAAAAGAAGAGTGGAGCGCGTAAACTCTATTCAGAGGAGGAGGAGAATGGGTCGAGATAAAAACACGGCCAGCAGCTGACGACCAACCGAAGAAGGTGGAAAGGAAAATACAGTGACAACATCTCTGAGCGAGTTACATTTCAAACTTTTGATGTCAAATACAATTTAAGACATAAAATAAACACAAAAAAATAAAAGTAAAAATAAAAAAGTTGTATTTTCAATAATTAAAATATATGAAAATATGTGACTTTATAAAGAAGAAAATCATTCTTCTTACAAATTAAAGGTTTAATTCAGAAGCAATAAAATGAACAATTGCTCAGTTCAATACACTCTGACTTGGTCTAATGTTAACAAACCTGAGATACATATTAATGTGTAACTGACAGCAAACAACTTATATTGATAAGAAGTGAAAGTCAGGTGATCGTTCCATGTCAACATCAGCGTCCAGCAGCAGAGCTACGCCTCCACCATTTTGGACTGAAAGTGACGACCAGACGCCGGTAAAACGTCCTCCTACAGAGAGACGTACCAACTAACAGAAAACTAAATTATTTCTATTCTATTGTCATATATTTAATGACTCTACTGAAATGTCCTGTTGAACAATAAAAATATTATAAATATTCATACTATTATAACTATTTACTGATTTATTTATTAAACTTTTAGCCCGGCTGCTTCAGAGGAGCAGCAAGTGAGAGATGGACATAAATGGAGTCCAGTAGACCACAGACCATGGATGTAGAAGAGGGTCCAATAGACCACAGACCATGGATGTAGAAGAGGGTCCAACAGACCACAGACCATGGATGTAGAAGAGGGTCCAGCAGACCACAGACCATGGATGTAGAAGAGGGTCCAACAGACCACAGACCATGGATGTAGAAGAGGGTCCAGTAGACCACAGACCATGGATGTAGAAGAGGGTCCAATAGACCACAGACCATGGATGTAGAAGAGGGTCCAATAGACCACAGACCATGGATGTAGAAGAGGGTCCAATAGACCACAGATCATGGATGTAGAAGAGGGTCCAATAGACCACAGACCATGGATGTAGAAGAGGGTCCAATAGACCACAGACCATGGACGTAGAAGAGGGTCCAATAGACCACAGACCATGGATGTAGAAGAGGGTCCAGTAGACCACAGACCATGGATGTAGTAGAGGGTCCAGTAGACCACAGACCATGGATGTAGAAGAGGGTCCAATAGACCACAGACCATGGATGTAGAAGACGGTCCAGTAGACCACAGACCATGGATGTAGAAGAGGGTCCAATAGACCACAGATCATGGATGTAGAAGAGGGTCCAATAGACCACAGACCATGGATGTAGAAGAGGGTCCCATAGACCACAGACCATGGATGTAGAAGAGGGTCCAGTAGACCACAGACCATGGATGTAGAAGAGGGTCCAATAGACCACAGACCATGGATGTAGAAGAGGGTCCAGTAGACCACACACCATGGATGTAGAAGAGGGTCCAATAGACCACAGACCATGGATGTAGAAGAGGGTCCAATAGACCACAGACCATGGATGTAGAAGAGGGTCCAATAGACCACAGACCATGGATGTAGAAGACGGTCCAGTAGACCACAGACCATGGATGTAGAAGAGGGTCCAATAGACCACAGACCATGGATGTAGAAGAGGGTCCAATAGACCACAGACCATGGATGTAGAAGAGGGTCCAATAGACCACAGACCATGGATGTAGAAGAGGGTCCAGTAGACCACAGACCATGGATGTAGAAGAGGGTCCAATAGACCACAGACCATGGATGTAGAAGAGGGTCCAGTAGACCACACACCATGGATGTAGAAGAGGGTCCAATAGACCACAGACCATGGATGTAGAAGAGGGTCCAATAGACCACAGACCATGGATGTAGAAGAGGGTCCAGTAGACCACAGACCATGGATGTAGTAGAGGGTCCAGTAGACCACAGACCATGGATGTAGAAGAGGGTCCAATAGACCACAGACCATGGATGTAGAAGAGGGTCCAATAGACCACAGACCATGGATGTAGAAGAGGGTCCAATAGACCACAGACCATGGATGTAGAAGAGGGTCCAATAGACCACAGACCATGGATGTAGAAGAGGGTCCAGTAGACCACAGACCATGGATGTAGAAGAGGGTCCAATAGACCACAGACCATGGATGTAGAAGAGGGTCCAATAGACCACAGACCATGGATGTAGAAGAGGGTCCAGTAGACCACAGACCATGGATGTAGAAGAGGGTCCAGTAGACCACAGACCATGGATGTAGAAGAGGGTCCAGTAGACCACAGACCATGGATGTAGAAGAGGGTCAAGTAGACCACAGACCATGGATGTAGAAGAGGGTCCAAGTAGACCACAGACCATGGATGTAGAAGAGGGTCCAGTAGACCACAGACCATGGATGTAGAAGAGGGTCCAATAGACCACAGACCATGGATGTAGAAGAGGGTCCAATAGACCACAGACCATGGATGTAGAAGAGGGTCCAATAGACCACAGACCATGGATGTAGAAGAGGGTCCAATAGACCACAGACCATGGATGTAGAAGAGGGTCCAGTAGACCACAGACCATGGATGTAGAAGAGGGTCCAATAGACCACAGACCATGGATGTAGAAGAGGGTCCAATAGACCACAGACCATGGATGTAGAAGAGGGTCAATAGACCACAGACCATGGATGTAGAAGAGGGTCCAGTAGACCACAGACCATGGATGTAGAAGAGGGTCCAATAGACCACAGACCATGGATGTAGAAGAGGGTCCAATAGACACAGACCATGGATGTAGAAGAGGGTCCAATAGACCACAGACCATGGATGTAGAAGAGGGTCCAGTAGACCACAGACCATGGATGTAGAAGAGGGTCCAATAGACCACAGACCATGGATGTAGAAGAGGGTCCAATAGACCACAGACCATGGATGTAGAAGAGGGTCCAATAGACCACAGACCATGGATGTAGAAGAGGGTCCAATAGACCACAGACCATGGATGTAGAAGAGGGTCCAATAGACCACAGACCATGGATGTAGAAGAGGGTCCAATAGACCACAGACCATGGATGTAGAAGAGGGTCCAATAGACCACAGACCATGGATGTAGAAGAGGGTCCAGTAGACCACAGACCATGGATGTAGAAGAGGGTCCAATAGACCACAGACCATGGATGTAGAAGAGGGTCCAATAGACCACAGACCATGGATGTAGAAGAGGGTCCAATAGACCACAGACCATGGATGTAGAAGAGGGTCCAATAGACCACAGACCATGGATGTAGAAGAGGGTCCAGTAGACCACAGACCATGGATGTAGAAGAGGGTCCAGTAGACCACAGACCATGGATGTAGAAGAGGGTCCAGTAGACCACAGACCATGGATGTAGAAGAGGGTCCAATAGACCACAGACCATGGATGTAGAAGAGGGTCCAATAGACCACAGACCATGGATGTAGAAGAGGGTCCAATAGACCACAGACCATGGATGTAGAAGAGGGTCCAATAGACCACAGACCATGGATGTAGAAGAGGGTCCAGTAGACCACAGACCATGGATGTAGAAGAGGGTCCAGTAGACCACAGACCATGGATGTAGAAGAGGGTCCAATAGACCACAGACCATGGATGTAGAAGAGGGTCCAATAGACCACAGACCATGGATGTAGAAGAGGGTCCAATAGACCACAGACCATGGATGTAGAAGAGGGTCCAATAGACCACAGACCATGGATGTAGAAGAGGGTCCAATAGACCACAGACCATGGATGTAGAAGAGGGTCCAATAGACCACAGACCATGGATGTAGAAGAGGGTCCAATAGACCACAGACCATGGATGTAGAAGAGGGTCCAATAGACCACAGACCATGGATGTAGAAGAGGGTCCATTAGACCACAGACCATGGATGTAGAAGAGGGTCCAATAGACCACAGACCATGGATGTAGAAGAGGGTCCAGTAGACCACAGACCATGGATGTAGAAGAGGGTCCAGTAGACCACAGACCATGGATGTAGAAGAGGGTCCAATAGACCACAGACCATGGATGTAGAAGAGGGTCCAATAGACCACAGACCATGGATGTAGAAGAGGGTCCAATAGACCACAGACCATGGATGAAGAAGAGGGTCCAATAGACCACAGACCATGGATGTAGAAGAGGGTCCAATAGACCACAGACCATGGATGTAGAAGAGGGTCCAATAGACCACAGACCATGGATGTAGAAGAGGGTCCAGTAGACCACAGACCATGGATGTAGAAGAGGGTCCAGTAGACCAAAAAGCATGTAGGTAGAAGAGGGTCCAATAGACCACAGACCATGGATGTAGTAGAGGGTCCAATAGACCACAGACCATGGATGTAGAAGAGGGTCCAGTAGACCACAGACCATGGATGTAGAAGAGGGTCCAGTAGACCACAGACCATGGATGTATAAGAGAGTCCAATAGACCACAGACCATGGATGAAGAATAGGGTCCAATAGACCACAGACCATGGATGTAGAAGAGGGTCCAATAGACCACAGACCATGGATGAAGAAGAGGGTCAAATAGACCACAGACCATGGATGTAGAAGAGGGTCCAATAGACCACAGACCATGGATGTAGAAGAGGGTCCAATAGACCACAGACCAAGGATGTAGAAGAGGGTCCAATAGACCACAGACCATGGATGTAGTAGAGGGTCCAATAGACCACAGACCATGGATGTAGAAGAGGGTCCAGTAGACCACAGACCATGGATGTAGAAGAGGGTCCAGTAGACCACAGACCATGGATGTAGAAGAGGGTCCAATAGACCACAGACCATGGATGTAGAAGAGGGTCCAATAGACCACAGACCATGGATGTAGAAGAGGGTCCAATAGACCACAGACCATGGATGTAGAAGAGGGTCCAATAGACCACAGACCATGGATGTAGAAGAGGGTCCAGTAGACCACAGACCATGGATGTAGAAGAGGGTCCAATAGACCACAGACCATGGATGTAGAAGAGGGTCCAATAGACCACAGACCATGGATGTAGAAGAGGGTCCAGTAGACCACAGACCATGGATGTAGAAGAGGGTCCAGTAGACCACAGACCATGGATGTAGAAGAGGGTCCAATAGACCACAGACCATGGATGTAGAAGAGGGTCCAGTAGACCACAGACCATGGATGTAGAAGAGGGTCCAGTAGACCACAGACCATGGATGTAGAAGAGGGTCCAATAGACCACAGACCATGGATGTAGAAGAGGGTCCAATAGACCACAGACCATGGATGTAGAAGAGGGTCCAATAGACCACATACCATGGATGTAGAAGAGGGTCCAATAGACCACAGACCATGGATGTAGAAGAGGGTCCAGTAGACCACAGACCATGGATGTAGAAGAGGGTCCAGTAGACCACAGACCATGGATGTAGAAGAGGGTCCAATAGACCACAGACCATGGATGTAGAAGAGGGTCCAGTAGACCACAGACCATGGATGTAGAAGAGGGTCCAATAGACCACAGACCATGGATGTAGAAGAGGGTCCAATAGACCACAGACCATGGATGTAGAAGAGGGTCCAATAGACCACAGACCATGGATGTAGAAGAGGGTCCAATAGACCACAGACCATGGATGTAGAAGAGGGTCAAGTAGACCACAGACCATGGATGTAGAAGAGGGTCCAAGTAGACCACAGACCATGGATGTAGAAGAGGGTCCAATAGACCACAGACCATGGATGTAGAAGAGGGTCCAATAGACCACAGACCATGGATGTAGAAGAGGGTCCAATAGACCACAGACCATGGATGTAGAAGAGGGTCCAGTAGACCACAGACCATGGATGTAGAAGAGGGTCCATTAGACCACAGACCATGGATGTAGAAGAGGGTCCAATAGACCACAGACCATGGATGTAGAAGAGGGTCCAATAGACCACAGACCATGGATGTAGAAGAGGGTCCAATAAACCACAGACCATGGATGTAGAAGAGGGTCCATAGACCACAGACCATGGATGTAGAAGAGGGTCCAATAAACCACAGACCATGGATGTAGAAGAGGGTCCAATAGACCACAGACCATGGATGTAGAAGAGGGTCCAGTAGACCACAGACCATGGATGTAGAAGAGGGTCCAATAGACCACAGACCATGGATGTAGAAGAGGGTCCAATAGACCACAGACCATGGATGTAGAAGAGGGTCCAATAGACCACAGACCATGGATGTAGAAGAGGGTCCAATAGACCACAGACCATGGATGTAGAAGAGGGTCCAATAGACCACAGACCATGGATGTAGAAGAGGGTCCAATAGACCACAGACCATGGATGTAGAAGAGGGTCCAATAGACCACAGACCATGGATGTAGAAGAGGGTCCAATAGACCACAGACCATGGATGTAGAAGAGGGTCCAATAGACCACAGACCATGGATGTAGAAGAGGGTCCAATAGACCACAGACCATGGATGTAGAAGAGGGTCCAGTAGACCACAGACCATGGATGTAGAAGAGGGTCCAATAGACCACAGACCATGGATGTAGAAGAGGGTCCAATAGACCACAGACCATGGATGTAGAAGAGGGTCCAATAGACCACAGACCATGGATGTAGAAGAGGGTCCAATAGACCACAGACCATGGATGTAGAAGAGGGTCCAATAGACCACAGACCATGGATGTAGAAGAGGGTCCAATAGACCACAGACCATGGATGTAGAAGAGGGTCCAATAGACCACAGACCATGGATGTAGAAGAGGGTCCAATAGACCACAGACCATGGATGTAGAAGAGGGTCCAATAGACCACAGACCATGGATGTAGAAGAGGGTCCAATAGACCACAGACCATGGATGTAGAAGAGGGTCCAATAGACCACAGACCATGGATGTAGAAGAGGGTCCAATAGACCACAGACCATGGATGTAGAAGAGGGTCCAATAGACCACAGACCATGGATGTAGAAGAGGGTCCAATAGACCACAGACCATGGATGTAGAAGAGGGTCCAGTAGACCACAGACCATGGATGTAGAAGAGGGTCCAATAGACCACAGACCATGGATGTAGAAGAGGGTCCAATAGACCACAGACCATGGATGTAGAAGAGGGTCCAATAGACCACAGACCATGGATGTAGAAGAGGGTCCAATAGACCACAGACCATGGATGTAGAAGAGGGTCCAATAGACCACAGACCATGGATGTAGAAGAGGGTCCAATAGACCACAGACCATGGATGTAGAAGAGGGTCCAATAGACCACAGACCATGGATGTAGAAGAGGGTCCAGTAGACCACAGACCATGGATGTAGAAGAGGGTCCAGTAGACCACAGACCATGGATGTAGAAGAGGGTCCAATAGACCACAGACCATGGATGTAGAAGAGGGTCCAATAGACCACAGACCATGGATGTAGAAGAGGGTCCAATAGACCACAGACCATGGATGTAGAAGAGGGTCCAATAGACCACAGACCATGGATGTAGAAGAGGGTCCAGTAGACCACAGACCATGGATGTAGAAGAGGGTCCAATAGACCACAGACCATGGATGTAGAAGAGGGTCCAAGTAGACCACAGACCATGGATGTAGAAGAGGGTCCAAGTAGACCACAGACCATGGATGTAGAAGAGGGTCAAGTAGACCACAGACCATGGATGTAGAAGAGGGTCCAGTAGACCACAGACCATGGATGTAGAAGAGGGTCCAGTAGACCACAGACCATGGATGTAGAAGAGGGTCCAGTAGACCACAGACCATGGATGTAGAAGAGGGTCCAATAGACCACAGACCATGGATGTAGAAGAGGGTCCAATAGACCACAGACCATGGATATAGAAGAGGGTCCAATAGACCACAGACCATGGATGTAGAAGAGGGTCCAATAGACCACAGACCATGGATGTAGAAGAGGGTCCAATAGACCACAGACCATGGATGTAGAAGAGGGTCCAATAGACCACAGACCATGGATGTAGAAGAGGGTCCAAAAGACCACAGACCATGGATGTAGAAGAGGGTCCAATAGACCACAGACCATGGATGTAGAAGAGGGTCCAAGAGACCACAGACCATGGATGTAGAAGAGGGTCCAATAGACCACAGACCATGGATGTAGAAGAGGGTCCAGTAGACCACAGACCATGGATGTAGAAGAGGGTCCAATAGACCACAGACCATGGATGTAGAAGAGGGTCCAATAGACCACAGACCATGGATGTAGAAGAGGGTCCAATAGACCACAGACCATGGATGTAGAAGAGGGTCCAGTAGACCACAGACCATGGATGTAGAAGAGGGTCCAATAGACCACAGACCATGGATGTAGAAGAGGGTCCAATAGACCACAGACCATGGATGTAGAAGAGGGTCCAATAGACCACAGACCATGGATGTAGAAGAGGGTCCAATAGACCACAGACCATGGATGTAGAAGAGGGTCAATAGACCACAGACCATGGATGTAGAAGAGGGTCCAATAGACCACAGACCATGGATGTAGAAGAGGGTCCAATAGACCACAGACCATGGATGTAGAAGAGGGTCCAATAGACCACAGACCATGGATGTAGAAGAGGGTCCAATAGACCACAGACCATGGATGTAGAAGAGGGTCCAGTAGACCACAGACCATGGATGTAGAAGAGGGTCCACTAGACCACAGACCATGGATGTAGAAGAGGGTCCAGTAGACCACAGACCATGGATGTAGAAGAGGGTCAAGTAGACCACAGACCATGGATGTAGAAGAGGGTCCAGTAGACCACAGACCATGGATGTAGAAGAGGGTCCAGTAGACCACAGACCATGGATGTAGAAGAGGGTCCAGCAGACCACAGACCATGGATGTAGAAGAGGGTCCAATAGACCACAGACCATGGATGTAGAAGAGGGTCCAGTAGACCACAGACCATGGATGTAGAAGAGGGTCCAGTAGACCACAGACCATGGATGTAGAAGAGGGTCCAATAGACCACAGACCATGGATGTAGAAGAGGGTCCAGTAGACCACAGACCATGGATGTAGAAGAGGGTCCAATAGACCACAGACCATGGATGTAGAAGAGGGTCAATAGACCACAGACCATGGATGTAGAAGAGGGTCCAATAGACCACAGACCATGGATGTAGAAGAGGGTCCAATAGACCACAGACCATGGATGTAGAAGAGGGTCCAATAGACCACAGACCATGGATGTAGAAGAGGATCAGTAGACCACAGACCATGGATGTAGAAGAGGGTCCAAAAGACCACAGACCATGGATGTAGAAGAGGGTCCAATAGACCACAGACCATGGATGTAGAAGAGGGTCCAATAGACCACAGACCATGGATGTAGAAGAGGGTCCAATAGACCACAGACCATGGATGTAGAAGAGGGTCCAGTAGACCACAGACCATGGATGTAGAAGAGGGTCCAATAGACCACAGACCATGGATGTATAAGAGGTTTCAATAGACCACAGACCATGGATGTAGAAGAGGGTCCAATAGACCACAGACCATGGATGTAGAAGAGGATCTAGTAGACCACAGACCATGGATGTAGTAGAGGGTCCAATAGACCACAGACCATGGATGTAGAAGATGGTCCAATAGACCACAGACCATGGATGTAGAAGAGGGTCCAATAGACCACAGATCATTGATGTAGAAGAGGGTCCAACAGACCACAGACCATGGATGTAGAAGAGGGTCCAATGGACCACAGACCATGGATGTAGAAGAGGGTCCAATAGACCACAGACCATGGATGTAGAAGAGGGTCCAGTAGACCACAGACCATGGATGTAGAAGAGGGTCCAGTAGACCACAGACCATGGATGTAGAAGAGGGTCCAACAGACCACAGACCATGGATGTAGAAGAGGGTCCAATAGACCACAGACCATGGATGTAGAAGAGGGTCCAATAGACCACAGACCATGGATGTAGAAGAGGGTCCAGTAGACCACAGACCATGGATGTAGAAGAGGGTCCAACAGACCACAGACCATGGAGGTAGAAGAGGGTCCAGTAGAGCGCAGACCATGGATGTAGAAGAGGGTCCAATAGACCACAGACCATGGATGTAGAAGAGGGTCCAACAGACCACAGACCATGGATGTAGAAGAGGGTCCAATAGACCACAGACCATGGATGTAGAAGAGGGTCCAATAGACCACAGACCATGGATGTAGAAGAGGGTCCAGTAGACCACAGACCATGTATGTAGAAGAGGGTCCAATAGACCACAGACCATGGATGTAGAAGAGAGTCCAATAGACCACAGACCATGGATGTAGAAGAGGGTCCAATAGACCACAGACCATGGATGTAGAAGAGGGTCCAATAGACCACAGACCATGGATGTAGAAGAGGGTCCAATAGACCACAGACCATGGATGTAGAAGAGGGTCCAGTAGACCACAGACCATGGATGTAGAAGAGGGTCCAATAGACCACAGACCATGGATGTAGAAGAGGGTCCAATAGACCACAGACCATGGATGTAGAAGAGGGTCCAGTAGACCACAGACCATGGATGTAGAAGAGGGTCCAGTAGACCACAGACCATGGATGTAGAAGAGGGTCCAGTAGACCACAGACCATGGATGTAGAAGAGGGTCCAATAGACCACAGACCATGGATGTAGAAGAGGGTCCAATAGACCACAGACCATGGATGTAGAAGATGGTCCAATAGACCACAGACCATGGATGTAGAAGAGGGTCCAATAGACCACAGACCATGGATGTAGAAGAGGGTCCAATAGACCACAGACCATGGATGTAGAAGAGGGTCCAATAGACCACAGACCATGGATGTAGAAGAGGGTCCAATAGACCACAGACCATGGATGTAGAAGAGGGTCCAATAGACCACAGACCATGGATGTAGAAGAGGGTCCAAGTAGACCACAGACCATGGATGTAGAAGAGGGTCCAGTAGACCACAGACCATGGATGTAGAAGAGGGTCCAATAGACCACAGACCATGGATGTAGAAGAGGGTCCAATAGACCACAGACCATGGATGTAGAAGAGGGTCCAATAGACCACAGACCATGGATGTAGAAGAGGGTCCAATAGACCACAGACCATGGATGTAGAAGAGGGTCCAATAGACCACAGACCATGGATGTAGAAGAGGGTCCAATAGACCACAGACCATGGATGTAGAAGAGGGTCCAATAGACCACAGACCATGGATGTAGAAGAGGGTCCAGTAGACCACAGACCATGGATGTAGAAGAGGGTCCAATAGACCACAGACCATGGATGTAGAAGAGGGTCCAATAGACCACAGACCATGGATGTAGAAGAGGGTCCAATAGACCACAGACCATGGATGTAGAAGAGGGTCCAATAGACCACAGACCATGGATGTAGAAGAGGGTCCAATAGACCACAGACCATGGATGTAGAAGAGGGTCCAGTAGACCACAGACCATGGATGTAGAAGAGGGTCCAGTAGACCACAGACCATGGATGTAGAAGAGGGTCCAATAGACCACAGACCATGGATGTAGAAGAGGGTCCAATAGACCACAGACCATGGATGTAGAAGAGGGTCCAATAGACCACAGACCATGGATGTAGAAGAGGGTCCAATAGACCACAGACCATGGATGTAGAAGAGGGTCCAATAGACCACAGACCATGGATGTAGAAGAGGGTCCAATAGACCACAGACCATGGATGTAGAAGAGGGTCCAAGTAGACCACAGACCATGGATGTAGAAGAGGGTCCAAGTAGACCACAGACCATGGATGTAGAAGAGGGTCCAATAGACCACAGACCATGGATGTAGAAGAGGGTCCAATAGACCACAGACCATGGATGTAGAAGAGGGTCCAATAGACCACAGACCATGGATGTAGAAGAGGGTCCAATAGACCACAGACCATGGATGTAGAAGAGGGTCCAATAGACCACAGACCATGGATGTAGAAGAGGGTCCAATAGACCACAGACCATGGATGTAGAAGAGGGTCCAAGTAGACCACAGACCATGGATGTAGAAGAGGGTCCAATAGACCACAGACCATGGATGTAGAAGAGGGTCCAATAGACCACAGACCATGGATGTAGAAGAGGGTCCAATAGACCACAGACCATGGATGTAGAAGAGGGTCCAATAGACCACAGACCATGGATGTAGAAGAGGGTCCAATAGACCACAGACCATGGATGTAGAAGAGGGTCCAATAGACCACAGACCATGGATGTAGAAGAGGGTCCAATAGACCACAGACCATGGATGTAGAAGAGGGTCCAATAGACCACAGACCATGGATGTAGAAGAGGGTCCAATAGACCACAGACCATGGATGTAGAAGAGGGTCCAACAGACCACAGACCATGGATGTAGGAGAGGGTCCAGTAGACCACAGACCATGTATGTAGAAGAGGGTCCAATAGACAACAGACCATGGATGTAGAAGAGGGTCCAACAGACCACAGAGCATGGATGTAGAAGAGGGTCCAACAGACCACAGACCATGGATGTAGAAGAGGGTCCAATAGACCACAGACCATGGATGTAGAAGAGGGTCCAATAGACCACAGACCATTGATGTAGAAGAAGGTCAAGTAGAGCACAGACCATGGATGCAGAAGAGGATCTAGTAGACCACAGACCATGGATGTAGAAGCGGATCCAATAGACCACAGACCATGGATGTAGAAGCGGATCCAATAGACCACAGACCATGGATGTAGAGGAGGGTCCAATAGGCCACAGACCATGGATGTAGAAGAGGGTCCAATAGACCACAGACCATGGATGGAGAAGAGGGTCCAGTAGACCGCAGACAATGGATGTAGAAGCGGATCCAATAGACCACAGACCATGGATGTAGAAGAGGGTCCAATAGACCACAGACCATGGATGTAGAAGAGGATCTAGTAGACCACAGACCATGGATGTAGAAGAGGGTCCAATAGACCACAGACCATGGATGTAGAAGAGGGTCCAATAGACCACAGACCATGGATGTAGAAGAGGGTCCAATAGACCACAGACCATGGATGTAGAAGAGGGTCAAATAGACCACAGACCATGGATGTAGAAGAGGGTCCAACAGACCACAGACCATGGATGTAGAAGAGGGTCCAATAGACCACAGACCATGGATGTAGAAGAGGGTCCAATAGACCACAGACCATGGATGTAGAAGAGGGTCCAGTAGACCACAGACCATGGATGTAGAAGAGGGTCCAGTAGACCACAGACCATGGATGTAGAAGAGGGTCCAATAGACCACAGACCATGGATGTAGAAGAGGGTCCAGTAGACCACAGACCATGGATGTAGAAGAGGGTCCAGTAGACCACAGACCATGGATGTAGAAGAGGGTCCAGCAGACCACAGACCATGGATGTAGAAGAGGGTCCAGCAGACCACAGACCATGGATGTAGAAGAGGGTCTAGTAGACCACAGACCATGGATGTAGAGGAGGGTCCAGTAGACCACAGACCATGGATGTAGAAGAGGGTCTAGTAGACCACAGACCATGGATGTAGAAGAGGGTCCAATAGACCACAGAACATGGATGTAGAAGAGGGTCCAATAGACCAGAGATCATGTATGTAGAAGAGGGTCCAGTAGACCACAGACCATGGATGTAGAAGAGGGTTTAGTAGACCACAGACCATGGATGTAGAAGAGGGCCCAGTAGACCACAGACCATGGATGTAGAAGAGGGCCCAGTAGACCACAGACCATGGATGTAGAAGAGGGTCCAATAGACCACAGACCATGGATGTAGAAGAGGGTCCAGTAGACCACAGACCATGTATGTAGAAGAGGGTCCAATAGACCACGGATGTATAAGAGGTTTCAATAGACCACAGACCATGGATGTAGAAGAGGGTCCAATAGACCACAGACCATGGATGTAGAAGAGGGTCCAATAGACCACAGACCATTGATGTAGAAGAGGGTCAAGTAGAGCACAGACCATGGATGCAGAAGAGGATCTAGTAGACCACAGACCATGGATGTAGAAGCGGATCCAATACACCACAGACCATGGATGTAGAAGCGGATCCAATAGACCACAGACCATGGATGTAGAAGAGGGTCCAATAGGCCACAGACCATGGATGTAGAAGAGGGTCCAACAGACCACAGACCATGGATGTAGAAGAGGGTCCAATGGACCACAGACCATGGATGTAGAAGAGGGTCCAATAGACCACAGACCATGGATGTAGAAGAGGGTCCAATAGACCACAGACCATGGATGTAGAAGAGGGTCCAGTAGACCACAGACCATGGATGTAGAAGAGGGTCCAACAGACCACAGACCATGGATGTAGAAGAGGGTCCAATAGACCACAGACCATGGATGTAGAAGAGGGTCCAATAGACCACAGACCATGGATGTAGAAGAGGGTCCAGTAGACCACAGACCATGGATGTAGAAGAGGGTCCAACAGACCACAGACCATTGAGGTAGAAGAGGGTCCAGCAGAGCGCAGACCATGGATGTAGAAGAGGGTCCAAGAGACCACAGACCATGGATGTAGAAGCGGATCCAATAGACCACAGACCCATGGATGTAGAAGCGGGCTCAAATAGACCACAGACATGGATGTAGAAGAGGGTCCCAATAGGACCACAGACCATGGATGTAGAAGAGGGTCCAATCGATCACAGACATGGATGTAGAAGAGGGTCCAATAGGACCACAGACCATGTATGTAGAAGAGGGTCCAACAGACAACAGACCATGGATGTGTTAGAGCCAATAGACCACAGACCATGGATGTAGAAGAGGGTCCAACAGACCACAGACCATGGATGTAGAAGAGGGTCCAATAGACCACAGACCATGGATGTAGAAGAGGGTCCAATAGACCACAGACCATGGATGTAGAAGAGGGTCCAATAGACCACAGACCATGGATGTAGAAGAGGGTCCAATAGACCACAGACCATGGATGTAGAAGAGGGTCCAATAGACCACAGACCATGGATGTAGAAGAGGGTCCAACAGACCACAGACCATGGATGTAGAAGAGGGTCCAATAGACCACAGACCATGGATGTAGAAGAGGGTCCAATAGACCACAGACCATGGATGTAGAAGAGGGTCCAATAGACCACAGACCATGGATGTAGAAGAGGGTCCAATAGACCACAGACCATGGATGTAGAAGAGGGTCCAATAGACCACAGACCATGGATGTAGAAGAGGGTCCAATAGACCACAGACCATGGATGTACAAGAGGGTCCAGTAGACCACAGACCATGGATGTAGAAGAGGGTCCAATAGACCTCAGACCATGGATGTACAAGAGGGTCCAGTAGACCACAGACCATGGATGTAGAAGAGGGTCCAATAGACCACAGACCATGGATGTAGAAGAGGGTCCAATAGACCACAGACCATGGATGTAGAAGAGGGTCCAGTAGACCACAGACCATGGATGTAGAAGAGGGTCCAATAGACCACAGACCATGGATGTAGAAGAGGGTCCAATAGACCACAGACCATGGATGTACAAGAGGGTCCAGTAGACCACAGACAATGGATGTAGAAGAGGGTCCAATAGACCTCAGACCATGGATGTACAAGAGGGTCCAGTAGACCACAGACCATGGATGTAGAAGAGGGTCCAATAGACCACAGACCATGGATGTAGAAGAGGGTCCAATAGACCACAGACCATGGATGTAGAAGAGGGTCCAGTAGACCACAGACCATGGATGTAGAAGAGGGTCCAATAGACCACAGACCATGGATGTACAAGAGGGTCCAGTAGACCACAGACCATGGATGTGTTAGAGGGACTATCATAGATATGTATCATAGACTCAGGTAGACATTACTCCTCTATATCTTTATATAGACAATAGTTGATGATGTTATATTAATACTGATATCATAGACTCAGGTAGACATTACTCCTCTATAACTTTATATAGACAATAGTTGATTAATATATATTAATACTGATATCATATACTCAGGTAGACATTACTCCTCTATATCTTTATATAGACAATAGTTGATGATGATATATTAATACTGATATCATAGACTCAGTTAGACATTACTCCTCTATATCTTTATATAGACAAGAGTTGATTATTATATATTAATACTGATATCATATACTCAGGTAGACATTACTCCTCTATATCTTTACATAGACAATAGATGATGATGATATATTAATGCTGATATCATAGACTCAGGTAGACATTACTCCTCTATATCTTTATATAGACAATAGTTGATGATATATTAATGCTGATATCATAGACTAAGGTAGACATTACTCCTCTATATCTTTATATAGACAATAGATGATGATGATATATTAATACTGATATCATAGACTCAGGTAGACATTACTCCTCTATATCTTTATATAGACAATAGATGATGATGATATATTAATACTGATATCATAGACTCAGTTAGACATTACTCCTCTATATCTTTATATAGACAATAGTTGATGATGTTATATTAATACTGATATCATAGACTAAGGTAGACATTACTCCTCTATATCTTTATATAGACAATAGTTGATGATATATTAATGCTGATATCATAGACTCAGGTAGACATTACTCCTCTATATCTTTATATAGACAATAGTTGATGATGATATATTAATGCTGATATCATAGACTCAGGTAGACATTACTCCTCTATATCTTTATATAGACAATAGATGATGATGATATATTAATACTGATATCATAGACTCAGGTAGACATTACTCCTCTATATCTTTTTATAGACAATAGTTGATTATTATATATTAATACTGATATCATATACTCAGGTAGACATTACTCCTCTATAGCTTTATATAGACAATAGATGATGATGATATATTAATACTGATATCATAGACTCAGGTAGACATTACTCCTCTATATCTTTATATAGACAATAGATGATGATGATATATTAATACTGATATCATAGACTCAGGTAGACATTACTCCTCTATATCTTTATATAGACAATAGATGATGATGATATATTAATGCTGATATCATAGACTCAGGTAGACATTACTCCTCTATATCTTTATATAGACAATAGTTGATGATGATATATTAATACTGATATCATAGACTCAGGTAGACATTACTCCTCTATATCTTTATATAGACAATAGTTGATGATGATATATTAATACTGATATCATAGACTCAGGTAGACATTACTCCTCTATATCTTTATATAGACAATAGTTGATGATGATATATTAATACTGATATCATAGACTCAGGTAGACATTACTCCTCTATATCTTTATATAGACAATAGTTGATGATATATTAATGCTGATATCATAGACTCAGGTAGACATTACTCCTCTATATCTTTATATAGACAGTAGATGCTGATGATATATTAATGCTGATATCATAGACTCAGGTAGACATTACTCCTCTATATCTTTATATAGACAATAGTTGATGATATATTAATGCTGATATCATAGACTCAGGTAGACATTACTCCTCTATATCTTTATATAGACAATAGTTGATGATATATTAATGCTGATATCATAGACTAAGGTAGACATTACTCCTCTATATCTTTATATAGACAATAGTTGATGATGATATATTAATACTGATATCATAGACTCAGGTAGACATTACTCCTCTATATCTTTATATAGACAATAGTTGATGATGATATATTAATACTGATATCATAGACTCAGGTAGACATTACTCCTCTATGTCTTTATATAGACAATAGATGATGATGATATATTAATACTGATATCATAGACTCATGTAGACATTACTCCTCTATATCTTTATATAGACAATAGATGATGATTATATAATAATACTGATATCATAGACTCAGGTAGACATTACTCCTCTATATCTTTATATAGACAATAGTTCATGAAGATATATTAATGCTGATATCATAGACTCAGGTAGACATTACTCCTCTATATCTTTATATAGACAATAGACAATATGTTGCATACGTTAACCGGAATAATTTATCTTAATTGAGAAATTTCTCATCTGCATTTGGACATTTCTAAAAAGAAAAGAAATAAATAAAAAAATGAAAATTTAAAATATGTTTCAGTAACGTTATGTCTCTGCAAGTAATGTTAGCCAACGGTTCTTGGATGGAAATATGTGATATATTTATGGACTAGATTCATTCACAATCACTAAAAACTACACAAGAAGCAGCAACAACAGCTGGGACAAACCGCTAAACAGGCAGCACTCCAACACAGCAACATTTAAGATAACATTAATATATCAAAGGCTGACCTTATTCTTACTTTCAGTTGGCTATCTTTTGTATTTAGAAGCTGTCAGTAGGAATGCCTGCTAGAATAACGTAGGCTGTCAGCTATATAAATGCTCCTCTAGATGTTTGTTTAATGCATTAATGTTGCGTCTCAAGTAGGGCTGTCAAAGTTAACGTTATAATAACAAATTATAACTGCTAACCCGAACAAATTAGTTTTAACGCCACTAATTTCTTTAACGTAATAACAAAACTTGGGATTTTTAGGTTGTAGCGGCTCAGTTAGCCTAGAGTGAAGATACTGGTATCATATGATATATACATACATGTATACAGTATATACTGTATATATATATATATATACAGTATATACATGAACACATGAAAACCTGATGAATCCATCGGTACCAACCAGGTCATACTAGCTTGTCACGAAGTATAACGCTCCAAAGTTACACTAAATTTTGGCGAATTTCATTTTCCATTTCCAAAGGGGTCCCTTGACCTCTGACCTCCAGATCAGTGAATGTAAATGGGTTCTATGGGTACCCACGAGTCTCCCCTTTACAGACATGCCCACTTTATGATAATCACATGCAGTTTGGGGCAAGTCATAGTGAAGTCAGCACACTGACACACTGACAGCTGTTGTTGCCTGTTGGGCTGCAGTTTGCCATGTTATGATCTGAGCATATTGTTTTATGCTAAATGCAGAACCTGTGAGGGTTTCTGGACAATATCTGTCATTGTTTTGTGTTGTTCATTGATTTACAATAATAAATATATGCATACATTTACATAAAGCAGCATATTTGTCCACTCCTATGTTGATAAGAGGATTAAATACTTGATAAATCTCCCTTTAAGGTTCATTTAGAGCAAAAAAGTTGTGATTAATTTGTGATTAATCGCGATTAAATATTTTAATTGATTGACAGCCCTAGTTTTCTTCCAGGTGAGTTTTAATTTCTCCGTGCACTCTAAAACCAAGGTACGTACAGTATATTGTGTGTTAGCAGGTTATGTAAATTAAAAAAGTAATGCTTATAGTCCTATTTAGAACATGTAGTAGTGGTGAACTTCAGCCTCTTGTGGCTGAAATGAGTATTACAACAACAAACACTAATGATCCTTATAAAACCTTTTTTCCAACTGTTCTTAAATCCTGAACACAGGAGAGGAAACAACTTAGATCAGACTCTGAAAATAGAAACCAGAATAGTTGTTTTCTCACTCGCCTCTCAGAGCTTCCGTACAATGATTCTGTAGGAATTAAAATAAAATACAGATTTGTGTGGTAAATTATCCAGCAGGATAACCCTGTGAGGGTTTCTGGACAATATCTGTCATTGTTCTGTGTTGTTAACTTATTTACAATAATAAATATATGCATACATTTACATAAAGCAGCATATTTGTCCACTCCCATGTTGATAAGAGGATTAAATACTTGACTAATCTCCCTTTAAGGTACAATTAAGAACAGATAAATAATGTGCGATTAATTTGCGATTAATCTTGATTAAATATTTGAATCGATTGACAGTCTTAGTCTCAAGTTAAACCCCCACTGTCCTTCTTTAAAAGAAGAAGCAGTGAGTTTAGAGTTATTGTGCTGTGGCCCCCCCCTGCGGACGGCCCTGAAGGCCCCCCCGATCTGCTGGGGATCCCACTGTTAGTATCCACTGCTCTAACCAGATCATCTTTGTCTCTGTCTCAGATCTCTGAATGCAGCAGGCAGCCGCCTCTGCCTCATAAAGGAGTTGTTGTTTACTACTAAGCTCTGCCGATCTCAGGTTTCATCCCCTCAGGCTGGACTGTCCCCTCCCCAGAGGGAGGGGCCGGGACATAAAACAAACACAGATATGCCCGGGTCACAGCCTGGAAAACCTACTGCAACCCGACACTGCAGCCAGCCGGCCGGCCGGCCAGCAGACTGGCATTCCACATGGCAGCGTGTCTGTGTTTGTGTGTGCAAGTCAAATTCTCACAGATGCACACCCACACACACACACACACACACACACACACACACACACACACACACACAGCTGACTCACATGTGGACCGTACAGAGTGTGTTTCTGTCACATCGTTGTGTGTTTCATTCTCAGAGAAATGCAAACACAGAACAGGCCAGTAACACATTCATCTCGGTGACCTTCAGGTCAACAGTCTGACCTCCAGCGTGACCTCACCTGGTTTCCTGATGTTTTATTAATGTGCCCGGGATCCTGTATCTTCTCCACGGAGGGGCAAACACACATTCATTATTTAGAACAGTCAGCATTAGCTTGCTGAGATTTATGTACTCATGGTTTTGGTTTGTGTGTCATAAAAAGATCAGAATCGCTCCTCAGATCTGGAATAGTTCAGCCATAAAATCCAAATAGATCCAACTGTCAGAAACTCTTTGAGGTGCTAAAAATAATTCTGTGGAGGGACAGATTTGTCCAGTCAGCTCTACTTGGGGCAACGCTGCGTTAACTGGAACCTTCTAATCTGTGCATTCATTTCAATCTGTGTATAATTTAATACGTCGGTCTCGTCTGTGCTTGAAATGACAGAGAGTAAAATAAAGATGGTGAACGTCAGAGTTGATGGACGGGAGGCGTCTCGTGGTCTGTGGCGAGCGATCTGAACAATGAGACTGAGTTTACAGCGTAGTCAATCCCAACAACCTCCCAGAAACTCGTCACGGTAACCTTCAGCAAGACGCCACAACTCCCAGCATGCTCCCATAGAGTAGCTCCTTGAAAGCTTCAACGTAAAATCCACAGCAGCTAAAGGTTAAAGAGAGACGGAGGATGTGCATTTATTTCTCCATCTAAGACCTTCAACATACTTCAGTTCAGACACGAATTTCACACTTGTTTTCCTGAATGTCAGCACGAAATCTATTTGTATGTAATCCACGTAGCTGTGAACCGGGAAGTATAAAGAGCAGTAAACGCTGCGTAGGGAGAACGTCAGGCTGGGTCAAAAAACACAGGATTATCACCCAGGAGACCGTAGTGTTCATGTCCCGCGTGAAACCACAAGTCAAAGGTGATTTGTCGAGTGACTTCTGTACTGAAGTTACATCACTTCTGGAGTTATTTTAACCCTAACCATGATCTTTTCCTGAACCTAAGTAGTTTTATTTTGAAAAGACTGGAGCAGAAGTTGACACGTTCGTCACGTGTTGCTGGACATTCGTAGGAAAACGCACAAAAAATACGTTGTTGAAGGTCGTGCTGAGCGTCACGAAGAAAAAAGGAAATTCGTGTCTATGAACACGAATCAAATAGATTCAATTTCGTGACTATTTCACCAACTGCCGTGACACTTTGTTGGTTCCACACACTACGCACTATAAAACATGATGGCGACCTCCTGACAGCAAGAGGAAGAGCTCCTGTGTTTGATATATTTAGCCGAAAAAAAGAATTCTGAAAAATGTCTGAAAAAAAGTCTGGAAAATGTCCGAAAAAAAAGCCTGATAAATGTCCGAAAAAAAAGTCTGAAAAAAAGAAGTCTGAAAAATGTCCAAAAAAAGAAGTCTGAAAAATGTACGAAAAAAAAGTCTGAAAAATGTCTGAAAAAAAAGTCTGAAAAATGTTCGAAAAAAAAGTCTGAAAAACGTCCGAAAATAAGTCTGAAAAATGTCCGGAAAAAAAATGTCCGAAAAAAAAGTCTGAAAATCGTCCGAAAAAAAAATCTGAAAAATGACAGCAAGAGGAAGAGCGCCTGTGTTTGATATATTTAGCCGAAAAAAAGAAGTCCGAAAAAAAAGTCTGAAAAAAAATGTCTGAAAAATGTCTGAAAAAAAAGTCTGAAAAATGTCCGAAAAAAAAGTCTGAAAAACGTCCAAAAAAATGTCTTAAAAAAGTCTGAAAGGAGCCAGTTGAGGTGGTTCGGCATCTAGTAAGGATGCCCCCCCCCCCTGGGCGCCTCCCTAGGGAGGTGTTCCAGGCACGACCAGCTGGGAGGAGGCCACGGGGAAGACCCAGGACTAGGTGGAGAGATTATATCTCCACACTGGGAACACCTCGGGATCCCCCAGTCAGAGCTGGTTAATGTGGCCCGGGGAAGGGAAGTTTAGGCTCCCTGCTGGAGCTCTCGAGATATTGACCACTAGTAGTGCTATAGAGAGCTACAGGAATGAGTCCTAAAGCCCGGATATGAGTTAACATTTAGCACTTCCTGTTCCCTCGTCTGGAAGTCAATGGGTTTTTAGTTAAACGCCTGAAATAAGGTATGTGGTTTTGTTCGACAACATAAAATAAATCAATAAATACCCCACTCCTGAATTTTGAAGCTTTTATGTGTTTATAAAAAAAGACACTCTACTCTCTCTCTTTTTCTCTGTCTTTTTTTAAAATGAGCCGACAGCAGAGCCGAACTTTACTTTTAATGTTATCAAACAAAGACAAATGTCCTCCCTTCGTCCTAAAATGGTCCTAAACTGATACCAGAGGACTTCCTTGTTTTATGAATGAAGCGGTACAGTTGAAGCTCCGGTACTTTCAGAAAGTGCTACCCCCCTGACCTGGGCCTTTTGGGGGGGGGGAAATAAAAAGGGACCAAAAAATGTCCCCAGAACTAAATTTAGACCCTGGTCTAAACGCAATGAGTTCCTCAAAAGGTTCCTAGTTCCAGGGGGAAGTTCCTGCGGTGGAAACAGGGCTTTATGGTCAGAGAGCTCCTCAGCAGCAGAAGGACCAGATCTGTGATATTTACTGAATGCTCATAATATGTCTTCATATTATTATGGATTCAAGAACTGTGCCTCGTTTTTAAGAAAGACGACTGATGCAACGTGGACGGCACGGTGGTGCAGCGGTTAGCACTGCCGCCCCGCAGGTTCAAACCCGGCTTTGGGCCCTTCTGTGTGGAGTTTACATGTTCTCCCCGTGTCAGCGTGTTCTCCCCGTGTTAGCGTGTTCTCCCCGTGTTAGCATGTTCTCCCCGTGTTAGCGTGTTCTCCCCGTGTTAGCGTGTTCTCCCCGTGTTAGCGTGTTCTCCCCGTGTTAGCGTGTTCTCCCCGTGTTAGCGTGTTCTCCCCGTGTTAGCATGTTCTCCCCGTGTTAGCGTGTTCTCCCCGTGTTAGCGTGTTCTCCCCGTGTTAGCGTGTTCTCCCCGTGTTAGCGTGTTCTCCCCGTGTTAGCGTGTTCTCCTCAATAATACAAGTAGACAAAATTATTCAAAATTTAAATCAACTTTGGCCATGACGCTCTTGTAATCCGGCAGCGAGCCGCACTGAATGGGTCTGAAACTGAAAGAGAAGCAGTAATTAAAGTAATACTTGAGCACAGAAATTAATCAAACTTTCGTCTGATGGAATTTATTCTATCACAAGATGAGCCGAGGAAAACAAAACCAGCAGCATTCATGGCTCCGGCAGTGTATCCTCACACTTCACTGAAACCTTGGGCTTTGTGACTGTCGCTCACCTCCATCATTCCACATATTGGTAACCATATTCTGGAGAGTTTGTTTGTGTAGCTTCTATTTAACCTTCAGTAAAGTGTGTTTACACGTATATATATTTATATGTGTGTGTGTTTTGTTTGAGAGAGACTTCTTATACAAGGAACGGGCTGAGTTCATCCGCAGTATGGAGACTCCAAGGCTTTCATTTCTATATAAACCGTTTCTGTTTTTTAAATGAGAATGTCTGAAACAGTTTTACTTTATTTTTTGCGTATCTGTTTATTGCTTTTTTACTTATTTATTTTATTAGTAACAGCCTTGAAACTGCCTGACTATCCAAGATGCCGAAGCACACTGAACCCTCAATGAATGAGAACTGTTTTCATAAGTTAATGCAGTTTTACCTTGTAGGCCATCTCTGCACAATACCTATTGCTCCCTTAATAAGCTTTATTTCATGAAATACAGATAGCTGATTTTCTACATTTGTACTAAGACATTTTGCCCCCCATGAATAATATTATTTTTTAGTGTTTTTTTGGTTGGTAAATGTAGATGAAATATTGGTTTAAAAGGTGACAATACCAGGGAGCGATGAAAGGAGTCGTGAGTTAACGTGAGCTGTAAACTGGTTTCACCACTGTGATATATCATCTTATCTCAACGAGGAAAATCAGTGTAATCAGACCGACAGAAGTGATAGAATGAAGATCTTTGAAATGAAGAGCTGCTGATTGCCTCCTCGAGTCCTCCTCAGTTTCTATACCAGGTACACATCAGATCCACGTGGATAATAAACAGTCCTGTAAGCCTCGGTTTCTCATCTGCAGCAGACAGGAAACATTATGAAAATCCTCTCTGATCTATGAAACGGTTTATTGTCTTTCAGCTCATTGTTTTGGTATTGTTGCAACTTCACCGGTTCGGTTCACTCTCACCGCTCTCACCAACCTCGTTTCCAGCGGCTATTTTCAATAAAGTAGTAAGTTGATGAATCCGCTGTACGCTACCTGCCCAGCACCAAAGTTAGCATCTAGCAGGCTAACGTAGTGGAGCTATTAGCTGCTACAGAGCTAAAAGGACCTGTAACTGCAACTTTTCGGACCTGATGATTTAAATAAGGACTATTAGAGCGTTCATACTGGGGAGTTGATTCACCTCTAAATAAATGATCCTCTGAGTTACAGACGTCTCTTTCCCAATGGAAGTCTATGGGATCTACCTGCCTGTCTACCTGCCTGTCTACCTGCCTGTCTACCTGCACGCTGCTCATTGTGCATCACCAGAGTCTTCCACCAGTAGGTTCACCGTTTAGGTTCATTATGATATGTTTATGTTGGTAATGATATTAGTGGGGTAATAATAATAGCAATAATAGCAATAATAATAATAATAATAATAATAATAATAATCTACTCTTTCTTGCTAGTTTCTCGGGATCGCTCACCCTGCCTTCGAAGGGAAGTTTTTTTGAATCTGTAAATTTAGAATTAAATACATTTTAAACAGTATTTTCAGTGCATACAGGCTGTGAACACGATTATAAAGCACAAAGCTGTGAGAACGTTGTATTCAGGGAGACTGGCTGCCACACTGCTCCACTTTTACTTTAACACAATACGTTCACAATGCAACCTCAACAGTGTATACGGCGGTGAAAGAAGAAGCGGCAGATGGAGTGTGCCAGTGGAACACCGGCTTCAGGTACACCAAGCCTCCTCTCCTTTTGTGTTTTAAAACGCTCCCTTTTATAGAGCGGGGGAGCAGACCAGCCTCCTTTTGAATTTTTGACATTTATTTGACGCATGGATAGAGAGAGCCACGCAGACATGAAAGATAGCAGTTACAGGACCGAGGTTTAGGAGCTCAATTTCCATGATCGGCATTGATCACGCTGCTCAGAGACGGAGAGAGAATGAATGAACGAGTCAAAAGAGGTCACGAGAGCCTTCACTCTTCTGCTGCCTCTCAGAATAGAGACTGCTGATCTAATCACATTTACCTTCTGTGGCATTATATGCATGATAAGTGATCAGGGACTACAGACTGCTATGTCCTGCCCCAAAGGACTACAATTGCACGTATGTTCCAGGAATGAACTACAGATCACACACACATGATACTTAGTAAATGTTATTTATGGCACATCTATCCTATACAACCTGTAGTTCCACTTCTAGTATGTCATCCATATGACCAGATGTAGTTCAGTGAACAAACACATCCGAGACTAGAATTCAAAGGAATAGATCAACATCTTGGGAAATATGCTTATTGGCTTTTTTTATTTAATATTATTTAGACACATCCCTGATGAAGAGGAACTCTACATACAGCAATAAGGGATCCAACAGCAGCTGAGTGTGTTTTACACTCTCGTATCCCAGTTATTATCGCTGGTTTGGTACGATACAGTATGTTTGCACATGTGAGATTATATGGTACCAACCTTATCCTGGTTTTAAGAAGCCTACATATGCTAGCTGGAGTGGATAGGAACCTGGGGACTGTGGTATGTAAACATCCTATCTGGGTTTTTACCTACGCTAGCAACGGTGCTCTACTCTAGGGAAGCCAGTGTTTGTCTCACGGTCGGTCAAATACTTCATACTCCAAACTGAAATACAACTAGAACTGGACTGTCATGTCTTATAGACGTTCATGTTCCCCAGAGAATGAACCCTACTGACTTTTCCTCTACTGCCATCATGAGGTTGACATTTGTAGTTTTGAGTGAAATGTCTCAACAACTTCTGGAGGAATCGACATTAAATTTGTTAAAGACGTGTAAATTTGAACTTTTCCAATATTTTGGTTTATGACCAAATTCCTGTAAAACTAACAACTTTCCCATCAGCTTCAGCTGTACTTTGTGTTTAGTGCTAATTATTATTAAATGTTAGCATGCTAACACGCTAAACTAAGTTGGAAAGCTCAGTAAACATTAATATTAAATGCCTGCTAAACGTCACCATCTTAGCATCGTCAGCATTGCCATTGTGAACATGCTAGCATGCTGACATTAGCATTTAGCACTAAACACAGAGTACTAGCATGGCTGTAGCTCACAGGTTTATCGTCAACTCAAGTTATATAGTAGTCAGTAAGACAATAAATATGATAAAGGGCATAATGAAAATCCATAAACTCAGATAAAAGTGACTGCAGCCCGTTGTTATTCCCAGAGCGTTAAACACCGAGGCTTTGTCCCGGCGGTATGAAACGCACCGGGCGTTCCATTAACTGTACTGTATCTACGGTAAAACCCATCCGCGGAAACAGTAAACGCGTATTAGAAAGTGCGCCGAGAGTGTGGTGACGTAGTTTAAAGAGCGAAGAGACAGACACCGGGCGGGCGGGTGAGAAAGTGGATGGGTCCAACAAACACAGGGCTTTCATCCAGGAGACCGCTGTTTGTTCGTGTTCACAACGTCCAGTCTCATTTTAACTGTACTAACGTCGTAGTTTTAAGCCCAGCCATGTAGTCCGTGTAGTTCTCTGCTAAACCGAACTGGAGTGGTTTTGTTGCCTGAACCTAAAGCGACGCCCAGCGTGACAAAGCGTCCGTATGTAACGAGTCGGGATGAGAAGGTGTTGCAGTCTGACTCCGATGATTAGGAGGATAAAATGCACTCTCATTTTCCTCAACCTGATCTAGAATAACGAGGTAATGTTAGAATAATGTAGTAATTTCTCAGTTGTTGCTGACAAAGATGGAAACAAACTGGACTTTGTTAGTTGTAACAGATGTTTAAAAGTATTGATCTAGAATGGGCTCTAATCTAGCAGCTCTGGGTGGAGGTGACATACCGGCTCAAGATCCCAGTCAAAGGAAGCTCTCTACCAAAGATAAAGCACTTCTTCCACCACATATTAAACTAAAGAAATGTGTCACGCTTTTCTGTAGAGACATTCAGAATCAATGGTCCATCTATTGACAATCAATCCATTGTGCAGGCGTTTGCATGGTCACAAGTGTTTTACCCTCACCGTCCCGGCTGCTCGACCCGTGCCTACCCGGTATAACTCTGATGCTACTGGCTTCTAAACCTAAATGCTAACGGTAGGTAGCCTAGCTATGATGCTAACGGGAGCTTTGGAGCTGCCAACAGTCCGAAGGTAGCTGCCCGGTCCGAACACAGGTATGTTACATATTCTCCGGGTTCTGTGAGCGTGCCTTGCCGGGTGGCTGGCTGATAATCCCTGCAGGCGCGAGCTCGCTGTCGCGCCAGTTTGTGGAGCTTCTCAACTCCGAAAACGTCAATTTTCGTAAAGCTGTCAATATTAAAATCAACACAGTTAATTTCTCACTTCAAAAATCCTCAGAAGTGAATTTAATGATGAAACAACATACCGGTGTTCGGCCTACCGTCGGAGACGGGTAACCAGGTAAAGGTCTTATCCTGCATATTGTCAGGTTATGTCAGGACTAAGAAGGTTTTAAGGTGGTGGACGCAAATGCAGAGAGAGGAGGAGGAGATGACACAGGTATAATTCAAAGGTTTAATTAATCTAGCAACAAAACAAAAAGGCAGCTGGTCCGGCATGCAATATCAACACAAAACTCGAAAAGAACAAAACTTAAAACATTCAAAAAACACACACTAGAATACCTTACTGACTGGTGACAAGCAACTCAGGGAAGCAACGACGACGAACCGACAAAGACAGAGGGGAACACACAGGCTTAAATACACAAGGAGATTACACACAGGTGGAACGAATCAGGGCGGGGCAAACAATCACAAAAAGGCGGGAAAACAAACAAAGGCAGGAAGCAAAACTAGACATGACACAGGAGGACCAAATTTCAAAATAAAACAGGAAACAAACAATGCAGACCATGACAGTTATGATCAAATCCAACACTCACAACCTGGTTACTAGTGTGCATGTACTCCCAGGTACACAGGTACTCAGGTACTCACAGGTACTCACAGGTACACAGGTACTCAGGTACTCACAGGTACTCACAGGTACACAGGTACTCACAGGTACACAGGTACTCACAGGTACACAGGTACTCAGGTACTCACAGGTACTCACAGGTACACAGGTACTCCCAGGTACACAGGTACTCAGGTACTCACAGGTACTCACAGGTACACAGGTACTCAGGTACTCACAGGTACTCACAGGTACACAGGTACTCACAGGTACTCAGGTACTCACAGGTACTCACAGGTACACAGGTACTCACAGGTACACAGGTACTCTCAGGTACACAGGTACTCTCAGGTACACAGGTACTCACAGGTACACAGGTACTCACAGGTACTCAGGTACTCACAGGTACTCACAGGTACACAGGTACTCACAGGTACACAGGTACTCAGGTACTCACAGGTACTCACAGGTACACAGGTACTCTCAGGTACACAGGTACTCTCAGGTACACAGGTACTCACAGGTACACAGGTACTCTCAGGTACACAGGTACTCACAGGTACACAGGTACTCACAGGTACACAGGTACTCTCAGGTACACAGGTACTCACAGGTACACAGGTACTCACAGGTACACAGGTACTCTCAGGTACACAGGTACTCTCAGGTACACAGGTACTCACAGGTACACAGGTACTCTCAGGTACACAGGTACTCACAGGTACACAGGTACTCACAGGTACTCACAGGTACTCACAGGTACACAGGTACTCACAGGTACTCACAGGTACACAGGTACACAGGTACTCACAGGTACTCACAGGTACTCACAGGTACACACAGGTACTCTGTCTCATGGCCTCTTTGATAACACAGATCATTTAGTGTGACTCACTAACATTAGGTCATCTGTGATATAAATGTTTTCATGTGATAACAGCCTTCTGTGCCTTCTCAGCATGGAGAAGTTGTGTTATTCCTCCTAAAGCCTGGAGGCCGCGTCAGAGCAGAAACACAGAGTATAACATCGATAGACTCGTGAGCGGTGAAGTGATCCGGCTCTACTCTGGAACATTACCTAAGTGGAGCGCAGCCATTATTGGGCTGTATGGCCAAACCTTTTATCTGATGCCACATAATACAATCATGTGAGACTTCATTGATCCTCACAAGGAAAAACATCTCTTTTCTTGCCCCGGTTCATAAAGAGGTCAGAGGTCAACGCCAGCTGCAGAGGTTTACCTGAGGACCGGCGGGAGCTTTGCTGCTGTGATGAAGTTAGTATCGGTGCCTCATGGGAGAATCAACCATTCAAATGTCAGACGTTAGCTGGCTGTAGTTGTTAATGCTGAAAGCTTTACTGTATAGAAGCTATAAAGATCTGATCTACACTCAGATGAGGAATTCAAAGTGATTGAATGACCTCACTGGGGGGGGGCTAATCCAGTAGATCCTGTTAGTGATTGCAGATTTGGTTAATATGTAACCTGTGATGTGAAATGTTACCCTAGTTAAATATAGATATTGATAAAACTACTGAATGTGTTTATGTTTTGGTTTGAGTGGCAACACGTTCTCATCCCAACTCGTCACATACTGACGCTTTGTCACCTTTCGGTCGCAGTAAACACGTTCTTAATGTTGTGAATTAAACAAAAACACATGCTTAGGTTTAGGCAAGAAATCCACTTGGTTAGGTTTAGGAAAAAAACATGGTTGTGCTTAATATTACTACAAGTGAAAACGTTGATGGGAACTTGGCTGTTTAGAAATGGCGGGATTGTGCAGGATGTCCTGTGTTGGACACGATTCTAGCGAAGATTCTCTCTGACCAATCAGTGGCCAGCAGTGTTTTAAACGCCACCTTCCAGTATCGCCTCAGCTCGTCTGGAACCTCGACCGAGGCGATACCAAAAAAAGTACCAGGTACCAACAACTTTTACCGATGGAAACCAAAAAAGAACGGAGCACGGAGCATATGTTCTCTGCTACTGATGAGAGCAGTAAAAGTGAACCAAAAAAGTAAAATATTGATTAGGTTTAAAGGTTTAAAGGATTTTGGGAAATACTATTTTAAAGTTCTCGTGTTGGCCAAGCCTGAAGGAGAACTATGGTTCCCCGTTGAGAAGTGGAACAATATTTTCGGTTCATTGTGAAACTGTAGCGGGCCGGATCTCAGAACTCTTTGATTTCATTTGAATTGGGCTACACAGTGGTTGAATATGATTGGATAAAGGTCCAACATGTTATAGACATTATCACCAACCTGGTTTAGACTTGAACCATTTTATCACCATAACACCTGAAAGTGGGGGGGGGGGGGGCTCCATGAAGAGGACCCACTCTGTATTAAAGGCTCATTCTAAGCTAACAAGAACACAATGATTCTCATTTTCAGGTGATTATACACTAAAGAAAACATACTTATATATATTATGTTCCATTTCTGCCAATAGATCCCTCAAAATGCTCCACACTGTTCCTTTAATGAGAAGAGTCTGACACACAACTCCTGTAAAATGGGGAATTGTTTTGTTTTACATTTAGTTTTTTGTATGTATTAAAGAAGTGAGATATACTGTACGGTGTTAATTAGTGAGCTTTAGAGATGCTGATAGCAGACTGCTGTCTTCAGACTGAGCCTTTCCAAGGGAAGAGCTGAATGAATAAAATATATATCAAACACAAAAATGCAACAAATGATTTGCACAAGAAACATCATCATCTTTTTAACCACTGTGGTTAACACAGTAACTTATAGAATAGTAAATCTCCTCTGAAACTCGTGAAGCATCAGTCCGACTCTCCATCTCTACATTACTGTGGTGTCTTCAATCAGAGGAATGCAGCTCGCTGTCCCCATGTGACCCGCGCACAGAGCGACACTGAAACAATAATGCAATAAGAATAATGTAACAAGGTAATAAGTGGAGCAGTTGAATTGTTCCCCGGGCGAGGGAGTGGAGAGGAAATGATCATAACATGGTTTCAGATCCCTCAGGATCTGTTGCAGCTGACATGAGAGCATCTGAGAGGCCATCACCACCGGATACGGTTACTCATACCAAACGGTACTCTGCGCTCCACACACACATACTGCGCCTATAGCTCTTTTCTGTCTTCATGGACCAAAATGTGGAGGTTTAAACGGCTTCCTGAGAGTGAAACTTAATCCGTTAAAGAACGCTGAAGCTCGGGCTTCACATTTCTCACAAACCCTCCACTGAAGGTGGAGTTCACCCCGGACAGAAGGACCCCGAGCCGGGTTTGAACCTGTGACCCTCCAGCTGTGAGGAGACAGTGCTAACCACTTCAACTCAACTTATTTTATTTTTCTATAACGTCAAATCATAACAGAAGTTATCTCAAGACGCTTTTCATAATAGCAGTGTGTGATAATAGAGAGATAATAGTAATAGCAGTAATAATAATAGAAATATGACTACCACTACTAATAATAGTAGCAGTAATAGTAGTGGTAATAATAATAATAATAATAGAAATATGACTACTACTAATAATAGCAGTAATAGTAACAGTTCTAATAATAGAAATAAGGCTGATAATAATGATAGTAGCAGTGGGTGAAAGGCAGGCAGCAGGTGTAACCCCGATCCAGGTGTAACCCCGATCCAGGTGTAACCCCGATCCAGGTGTAACCCCGATCCAGGTGTAACCCCGATCCAGGCGTAACCCCGATCCAGGCGTAACCCCGATCCAGGCGTAACCCCGATCCAGGTGTAACACCGATCCAGGTGTAACCCCGATCCAGGTGTAACCCCTATCCAGGTGTAACACCGATCCAGGTGTAACCCCGATCCAGGCGTAACCCCGATCCAGGCGTAACCCCGATCCAGGTGTAACACCGATCCAGGTGTAACCCCGATCCAGGTGTAACCCCGATCCAGGTGTAACACCGATCCATGGATACCTGCGAGAGGAGAAAGCACAAAGACTCCGTCAGTCTAGTCCTATAGCAGCAGAACTAGGGGCTGGTTCGAGGCAGCCTGAGCCAGCCTTGAACCAGCCCCTAACTATAAGCGTTATCAAAGAGGAAAGTCTTAAGCCTACTCTTAAATGTGGAGAGGGATTCTGCCTCCCGGACTGAAACTGGGAGATGGTTCCACAGAAGTTCACATCTTGAAATATTTCACAGTCCAAAAGGATTACTCACTACACGCACGCACACACACACACACAAGCAGGGTGTTCTGTGCTCAGAAAATACAGACTGGCAAAAATGGAAATTAATTAAAAAGAAAGTTGGAATAAAAACATCTGAGTACCTTTGCAATGTGTGTTTGTATCAGCAGAAAATATTGCAATACCACAGTATAAATAATAATACATCAACACCGCAAATATTGTCTCCTTAACAATTTTGTTGCAACCTTTATTTAATTGTTTTAATATTTTATTGAATTATAATCATTTTAATTATTATTCCAATCCTTTTGTAAATGTGCCTTAAACATACAGTATGTACTCATTCATACATATTTATTTTTATTTATTTATTATTATCATTACTATTTATTTATTTTCAATCATAAATTTAAAAATGTAATTTATTATTTATTTTATTTATTTAATTATTTTTCCGTTTAATTTACTCTTTTGTAAATGTGCCTTAAACACACAGTACAGTACTTACTCTGGCTGGTGGGACTGCAGGGATATACAGTAAGTATTTGTATTTATTTATTATCATTACTATTTATTTATTTATTTTTATTTATTTATTATCATTACTATTTATTTATTTATTTATTATCATTACTATTCCTATTATTATTACTACTAATTTATTATATATTTTATTTATTTAATTATTATTATTATTACCTTCTTTTCTCTCCTTTGTTCCTGAATAGTTTGTTTTTCTGTTATATGTCCATATTATTGTATTTGTATTGGTTTATGTTGTTCTAGTCTGTTTTTTTCTCAAGGAAACAGTAAAAAGAATAATTAAAACAACAACACACCCATTTCACCCACTTTCTGTTCACAAGCTATTGAGGAATGTGTGATGAAAAATGAACCTTTTCATCCATTCGATAACGCTCTGATCTGTCGGTCTGCGTCGGGGTCGGCTCCAATTCAGAGAGCTTTTACACAGCGTTTCTAACAGACCATCTCAATTTAGCGGAAAGAAAATTGTTGTGCGAGTCCACTTGTCTTTCTGTGCTGGCAAAATTGGGACCAATCTGACCCCAATATGTGTGTTGGAGAAGCTTTCCTTCACTTCCTTTAGAGGGACAAAACAAACACAGCTGCATTCAGCGACTGAAGGATTTATTGAATAAAATGCATTAACACATAAATACATGATGGAGAACGGCATGTGTTGTTTGAAAAAAGTGAAATCGCCTTGTAAGTAGAACACAACATATATATATAAATCTAATGTATATAATGTGAGTGTTTGTATAATGTTGATGTACGTCAGTAAAATAAAACAGAGGAAAACCTTTATACGGTTTACAGTGAGAATACAACAAGAGCTTTGGTCAAATATTTCAAATGTCCCTCCACTTCTGGAGAGGAAATGCGGAACGTTAAGACAACTGTGGAGCAAATGCATCCCGATATATAAAGCACCGGGAGCTGGTGTTTAAATAAAGGCACTTATGAATGTGAGAAGGAAAGGAAAGTAAGAAAGATCAAGTATCAAAATGTACAATAAATACAGTTAAACATTTTCTTTTCTGAATTAAAAGACACAAGTGATGTTCATCTCCAATCAGAATCACCTTTATGACTCAACACTGGCATCTGATGGAGTTCATAAGACTGTATAGCAACGCCCAGGTTACAATATAGAGTCAAACATATGGCCGGTCTGAGATCAGATCTGTCCCGGTGAAGGAATTCTCCCCGCGGTGATAATGATCGGCTCAACAGAAGCGTGATATCTGGTATTACTGCTCAATTACAATGACTTCATTTATCCTGATTTTAGAGCCACATAAATAAACTTTGTTAGGTTATTATTAGTTACATTGTTGCTTTTTTAAATGACAAAGAAATTTCACCCTGGACTTGTTTCCAGACTGTTGCGGCGTTCTCATGGCAAAGAGTTTAAAAAAGAAGAGGTGAAGATGGTGGCTGCTTGTGTTGTTAATACTGAGGTTACTGAGAGAGAAACATCTCTAGAGATCCATTTATTCAGTCTGATCTTTTCTTTCCTGTTTACGACTTCAGAACAAGTGAAAAGAGGATTTTTTTTAAGTTTCTTCATTTTTTTCATCTGTGAAAAAACAGTTTTGGCCGGTGATATTTTTCTATACTCATTTCAGCCACGAGAAGCTGAAGTGCACCAACATGTTCTCTTTAGGGCGGTCAAAGGTTACGCCATAACGCGTCAGTGCAAATTCATTTTAACGCCACTAATTTCTTTAACGTGTTAACTATATACTGGTATCATATGAAACTAGAGAACCTGATGAATCCATCGGTACCAACCATGTTATACTAGCTGGTCATAAAGGAGGTTAAGTAACGCTAGTTTTCTTCCAGGTGAGTTTTAATTTCTCCGTGCACTCTAAACAAAAGGTAGATACAGTATATTGTGTGTTAGCAGGTTATGTAAATTAAAAAAGTAATGCTTATAGTCCTAATTAGAACATGTAGTAGTGGTGAACTTCAGCCTCTTGTGGCTGAAATGAGTATTACAACAACAAACACTAATGATCCTTATAAAACCTTTTTTCCAACTGTTCTTAAATCCTGAACACAGGAGAGGAAACAACTTAGATCAGACTCTGAAAATAGAAACCAGAATAGTTGTTTTCTCACTCGCCTCTCAGAGCTTCCGTACAATGATTCTGTAGGAATTAAAATACAGTACAGATTTGTGTGGTAAATTATCCAGCAGGGACAAAATGTGATGCATTCAGATAAAAACAGACTTGTACAACAAACAGAAGGAAAAGCATAAAGTATATATATATATATATGTATATATATATTTCAGCAGGTGGTCCATGGTGTAGTGTTCCTCTCAGTCTACGTTCCTGTACCTGGTGAACAGGTTGTAGAGGACACGCAGAGTCGATTTAAGGTCACAGTTCACTATATCTGGAGAAACACAGAGAAAGCATAGAAGAGTTATATATATATACATATATATATACTGTATATATATATATAGACATACTGTACATCCAGTGAGAGTGGAGATCTTATATTAAACAACGTTCCTGCCTCTCAGTTCAGCAGCTTCACGGCTTCTATCCATCACACAAGGTTCTGCTGTGGTTGTTAAAGTATTATTCCTGGACTCATTATTTTAGAACCTTTTAACTTATTCAACAACCATATTAAACTGGGTCTCCACCAAAAGTTCTTCTACTTTTCATGGACCTAAAAGGTTACGGTACTTTTCCTTTTTGGGTGTAAAAAGGCCCCAGAACTTAATTTAGACCCTGCAGTGGAAACACAATGAGTTCCTCAAAAGGTTCTTAGTTCCCGCGGTGGAAACGTGGCTTTAGTCCTACATTCTGAGTTATGTTAGACTCTGAGACTGTGTTTGCTGCAGCTCTGCAGGACAGTTAATGCAAACAGTGCACTTTAATAGACTGAGTCACTTTAACTTTAATTCTGCACACTACAAAAACGTCTCTACCTCAGTTCTTATCCTGCATTATATTCCATATCTGACATTTCTTAATATCTGTTTCTCCTATATTTTATTATCCAGCACTATATCACTTTCTGCACTACATTCACTTTTTCTTTAAATAGTCCTGTATCTCAGTTGTTTACCCTGCACTATATTCATTTTTAACAGTTCTTCTGCACATTGCATATTTTGTTTTATACTCTGTATTACTTACATGTGTCTTGTTACTACTTGTGTCGTTTTACTAACATGTGTACTACTCACCTGTGTCGTTTTACTAACATGTGTACTACTCACCTGTGATGTTTTTACTAATATGTTTGCACTATGGAACTGTGATGCTGGAAACTTGAATTTCCCTCGGGATCAATAAAGTTACTATCTATCTATCTATCTATCTATCTATCTATCTATCTATCTATCTTGTAATTAATAAGCTGTTCCATATTTAGGAGGCCGCAGCTGTTATTCCAATGTGTCAGATGCATATTTAATGTACAGGTAACGGGATCACATTTAATAAACTGGACCGGGACGTCCCCGGTTAGACATGCGTCCTACCCTCCGGTCGAGGCTTCGGTCTCTCCAGACCGCCGTCCTGCATCAGCTCAAAGGAGAAGGACACGTTGTGCACCTGCAGAGAGACGAGGACACGAGGAGGCGTTACAGGAAGAGCACACACACAGACACTGGTTGCTAAATCCCACAATGCACTCTGGGTCGATTCAATCGTGCCACCGCAGCTTCCTGTGCTGGCAAACGCCCCCCCGCTCCGTCCTGTAACACCATAAGCCTCCAGCAGCTGCACAAACACTCGGCTCGCTCATTTAACAACACATACATGTCAGCAGTGTCGCTCAGAAACCTCCAAACTCCAAGAAACTGATCCGCTTTTCATGGCATTACAAGTGTAGAACCTGAGTAGAACTTGTACGACAGAACCGTAGAGATTTATTACGTTACTTTATGCTGCTGGAACAGGGAGACACACATGCTGGAGATACTGGTGATAAGGTTATGGTGGACATGATGAATGATGCCAAAATGCAGGAATGACGTTAACTCCAAACACGGAGCCTGAATCTGTTCCAGGTGGAATTATTTAGATTTTAAATCTTACTTTATTTAGACAGACACGGTTCTGTGGAGGAAACCAGCAACCACGTCTGATGCTGCGTTCACACAAAGTGCAGAGACAACTTCTCACATGGCGCGATTACTTCTAAAGTCAACGCAAAGAGGCGAATAGACGTGAAATGTGCTCATTCACGTATTCACAAGAGGTGAGATTTTTCAACTGGAGTGAGAAATCTCAGCGTTGAGATGCTCCTCCTGTCCTGTTTATTGATATTAAATCAGTTTCTTTAGGGTTCATCCCTCAGTAGAGACGTGTTGCTGCTAGATACAGTCAGTGGAATAACACTGGATGTGAATACAGCTCACCGCCGGGTGATGTTATGAACCCAGACACCACGGAGTTTGGTTTCCTGACATATCTGAGACTTCACCAACATGTACAAAGCAGCTACAGAGGTTATTTCTTCCATGGTTGATGGAGGACATGTTGTTGGTAACCATGGAGACGAGCTCCACCTCTAATCTTCTCTTCTCTCTGGAGCGTCTAGAGCGAATGAACACAGATGATACCGGCGGTCCAACTAGCGTGAATAAAGCGAGGCGAAAATGTTCTTCGTTCTTGGTGTGAATGTGACATAAGCCAATCTGACCTGTGAGCAATAAAGACTAGAAGTACACTAATAATACATGTTATTTATTTTATTTTATATATTTACACTAATAATACATGTTATTTATTTTATTTTATATATTTACACTAATAATACATTTTATTTATTTTGTTATATATTTACACTAATAATACATGTTATTTATTTTATTTTATATATTTACACTAATAATACATGTTATTTATTTTATTTTATATATATGTTATTTATTTTATTTTATATATTAACACTAATAATACATTTTATTTCTTTTATTTTATATATTTACACTAATAAAGAGAGCATGAACTCTACCTTCTACCCACAGTTTTACTTCGTCATGGCAACCAGACGCAACCAAAGCGTCTCATCTGAAAAATACACTGCTCCTCTTTGTCCTTCTGTGTTCTGCATTTAACAATAAACAAATATGAATCATCGTCATTTATAAAGCAACAATATACCTAATAATAGCCGAACAATAAGCTGATTTATATAGCACTAAAATCAGGATAAAGCATATCAGCATATCACGCTGTTGAGCCGATCATCATCACCGAGGCTACGAGACGTATCACCATACAGGGGTTACCATTCAATATATTCAGATTTTTTAATCTAATTTTTGGAAAACGGTCTTCGTATAAAGAACAAACCAGCATATGCATAAAATCTAAGTAAATAAAGTTATGTTTTTTTCTACAATCAGAACAGTGAATCTGTACCTGCATTAATCAGAGTCTCTGTAACGTCAAACATCACAGCTCTACTTTACTTCACAAGTATTGACTGAGTTCATCTTTGCATGTAAAATATTAATTAAAAATCAATACAGCATCACAAAACATAATATCGCAATATTCGATTTGTTTGATATTTTCTTACACCTCTAACCGAAGAGGAAGTTCCTTCATCAACACAACGCAAGAGAGGAGGAACCAATCAGAGGGAAGAGATAGAAAGATGTCTTCTATTCTCTGTCCACGGTATCTGTGTGTGTGTGTGTATGTGTGTGTGTGTGTGTGTGTGTGTGTGTATGTGTGTGCGTGTGTGTGTGTGTATTGTGTGAACAATGTGACCTCATATCCATCTAACACAGTCAAAAAGAAAAGAAGAGAATGAGCCTCAAGTAGAGATCTACTGAGCAGAACCCCCCCCACCGGTGTATCATCGATAGGCCTGCACACACACACACACACACACACACACACACACACACACACACACACACACACACACACACACACACACACACACACACACAGTAATAGAGCTGAGCCTCTAAGCCACTCCAGTGTTTCCCTGTGCAGAAGGAGATTACAGATGCTGTGGGGTTCTGCTGCCTGTTCATCCGGGCCAGGAGTGTCTCTATGTGTGTATGTGTGTGTGTGTGTGTGTGTGTGTGTGTGTGTGTGTGTGTGTGTGTGTGTGTGTGTGTGTGCACAGCTTGGCAGGGGCCTCTGGCCACGACCCAAACAAAAGGCTACTGTGGTGTCTCCGCAGATTGCCCGTTCAGAATACCGTAGTCCTGCAGAGGCCAGCGGAGATACGGCTCCTCACTGAACGGGCTCTGGGGAGAACGGATGGTATTTATCAGGGTTCTGAGAGCAGCGTCCCGGCTCTGAGAGCAGCGTCCCGGTTCTGAGAGCAGCGTCCCGGTTCTGAGAGCAGCATCTCGGTTCTGAGAGCAGAGTCCCGGTTCTGAGAGCAGCGTCCCGGTTCTGAGAGCAGCGTCCCGGTTCTGAGAGCAGCGTCCCGGTTCTGAGAGCAGCGTCCCGGTTCTGAGAGCAGCGTCTCGGTTCTGAGAGCAGCGTCCCGGTTCTGATGGCAGCGTCCCGGCTCTGAGAGCAGCGTCCCGGTTCTGAGAGCAGCGTCCCGGTTCTGAGAGCAGCTCCCCGGTTCTGATGGCAGCGTCCCGGCTTCTCAGAGAGGAAGTATGGATTTAAGAGTGTTTCTTAAAGTACAGGTGAAGACCAAAGATGAGTCACGACCTTGTTTCTCATCATCGTAAAGAAAAAATTGTATACATCAATATGGCGGAGCGTCCAACGACAAGTCGACCTGCCTGCAGCAGAAGATATAGACCATAATATGCACAGCTATTAGCCTTTATATACTGTACATACCTTCCTACCTGATGTCTACAGACTATTCACCTGAAAATCACCACTTTAATCTGATAGTCGTGGTTTCATTCTAAACTCCAAACTGCACATTCACACATATTTTTTTACTTTTGGAAAAGTATTTTTCAACCATCTTGATACCTTTTTTTCCACGAAGTCAAACAAGGTCGCTGTTGGAATCTACTGTAATGTTGCATTCACACCAAGAGCAAAGCCAATTTTCGCCTCGCTTTACTCGTGCGAGTTGGACTGTTCGTATCATCTGTGTTCATCCGTGCTAGACGCTGCTCGTCTCCATGGAAACCAACAACATTTCCTCCATCAACCATGGAAGAAATAACCTCTGTAGCTGCTTTGTACATGTTGGTGAAGTCTCAGATATGTCAGAAAACCAAACTCCGTGGTGTCTGGGTTCATAACATCACCCGGCGCTGAGCTGTATTCACATCCAGTGTTATTCCACTGACTGTATCTAGCAGCCACACGTCTCTACTGAGGTATGAACCCTAAAGAAACTGATTTAATATCAATAAACAGATCAAAATGATGCTGAAATAACTACATAATGATGCTGATTAGTATAAATTCTGAATTCGTGCTTTGTCAGGTCTGTTACCATGACGACAAGCAGACAGGTTTTAAAATGCTTGTTTTGTGAATGGAGTCTGGATGGATCAGTACCAGAATATAACAGCTGCTCCATCAACACTCAACATGACGTCATCTAGAGACGCTGTTGTTTCTGCCAGAGACAGTCTGTGGTTTCTGCTCTCTGTACAGAGATGATGGACTATCAGACACAAACTACATTTATTTATCCTCCAGTTCTGATTCAACAACATCAGGACGTCAGTGAGGACAGACACATAACTTCATACACAGAGTTTGGTTTTTGGTGGTTGTGAACGTACCGTAATATAAATATAAAACTACAGCTGCTGTCCTCCGTGACGGAGCAAACTACAACCTGAAGATTTCAAACCAACAGCCAGTGATATTTAATAGTCCAGCTCACTGATGGAAATATAGAAAATATCTAAACTTTACCTTTTGGTCAAAATTCTCTGGTGTGAGGAAGAAGTTGTAGAGAGGCACAAAGTATCCCTCCAACAAACCCATCAGCAGAACCAGGTAAACTCCGTCTGCAAACTGAGACAGAAACACAGTCAGGTGATCACACACTGAGGGGGGGAGAGAGGAGACGGGTTCTTTAAGGTATCTGATCTCAGGTACCTGATCTCAGGTACCTGATCTCAGGTACCTGAGATCAGGTACCTGATCTCAGGTACCTGATCTCAGGTATCTGATCTCAGGTATCTGATCTCAGGTATCTGATCTCAGGTACCTGATCTCAGGTATCTGATCTCAGGTATCTGATCTCAGGTATCTGATCTCAGGTATCTGATCTCAGGTATCTGATCTCAAGTATCTGATCTCAGGTACCTGATCTCAGGTATCTGATCTCAGGTATCTGATCTCAGGTACCTGATCTCAGGTATCTGATCTCAGGTATCTGATCTCAGGTATCTGATCTCAGGTATCTGATCTCAAGTATCTGATCTCAGGTAACTGATCTCAGGTATCTGATCTCAGGTACCTGATCTCAGGTATCTGATCTCAGGTATCTGATCTCAGGTACCTGATCTCAGGTACCTGATCTCAGGTATCTGATCTCAGGTATCTGATCTCAGGTATCTGAGATCAGGTACCTGAGATCAGGTACCTGATCTCAGGTATCTGATCTCAGGTAACTGATCTCAGGTACCTGATCTCAGGTATCTGATCTCAGGTATCTGATCTCAGGTAACTGATCTCAGGTACCTGATCTCAGGTATCTGATCTCAGGTATCTGATCTCAGGTATCTGATCTCAGGTAACTGATCTCAGGTACCTGATCTCAGGTATCTGATCTCAGGTATCTGATCTCAGGTATGTTTCACCAACAACAAAATACCAATAACACATTCTAAATATGTGAAGATGGACGTGTTTTTAAAACATACAGTAGTTCCACTTCAGAATCAGTATATACTGTAGTATACACTGTAGTATTTATTGTGTAGGATAGTTTGAAAATGTTTTACTGTGTGTGTAGGAGCCGCATTTAAGTTTATTTATATAATATAATATTTTGACTTTTCTGTTTATGTTTACAAGCATTTTGCACCCTCTATAGGTGATGAGGGTGGAATCTATAAGTTTGTGCTCGTGACGCATAGCGCGGAGGACGGGTTTACGGCGAATACGTCATTGACCTCAGCCACGCTCAGCCACACTCTTCTACAGCAGACAACTGGGACTCTGCAAAAGTTAAAACTGGACATTAAATCAACTGGCTACTTTATCTTTTCATCATGTTTATTTTACAATAAATTATAAGACACAGTGAACGGAAAACACTCTGACTGGATTTCTTTTGGAACACTGAATGGCTGTGAGTCTGACACACTGCACCCGCACTCCATGTGGCAAACAGAACAATATAAAGATGAAATGGGGGTTAAAGGAAAAACCCAAACTAATGTTTTTTGCCACAACAAATCGTCAATGACGTGCTGGATGGATCCTACTGGAGGAGTTAAGGAACGTTAAGTGAAACATACGGAGGAAAACGCCGGCTTTACGCACGGCGAAGTACACAAAGAATCACTAAAGAAGAGGTACGTGCTTTCAAAGAAAACATTTTTGGATGGAATATTCGTTTGAAAATATTATCTGAAGTATATTGAAACGAATTTCACCGCAGAACTTTGTATTAATGGACTGTGATCTTTTTGTTTGTCAACTTTGTTACACCGTCGCCAAAATATTGAGAGCGGTGAAGTGGCGGCATAGTATGAATGAAACTGAGATGAACAAAGAAATACGTGGATATTGGAAAGAACAAGAAGTGTTTCTGAACTTAGGGAAGACTGTTTGGAAGTTTATTTCTGAGTAAAATGGCAGGTTCTGATGAAGCAGAAACAACTCCTTATAAGGACATGGATGAAGCCGCTGCGAGTCTGCGCTCCTCTCGAGCAGGAAAACTGTCACATATAACACGGAGAATGAACATCGTGAACAGTTTAATGACTGATGAAGACTTTCTTGATGAAGTTAAAGGAAACATGGTCAAGTTTAATGAACTTCTGGATGAGTTTAAAGCTCTGCATGCTTCTTACGCTGAAATGTTGGATGATGACGTAAAAAAGGAGGACAATGAAAAATGGTATCAGCCAAAATGCGCACAGATAATAGCATTTCTTGCCAACGTAACGAAGTGGATTTCAGCCAAAGAAAATCCCATTTTAGCTGAAGTTTCAGCTTCTGACACTCAGGTTGGAGGATTTCGACTGGAGGAGAGTGAATTAATAAATGCAAGCGGTGGGCAGAGTGACGTAGATACGCATTCACTTAGGTCAGTGAAGTCCAACGCATCCTCTTCATCTTTACGCATTACTGCAGAGGCAGAGAGAGCAGCTTTAATGGCCAGAGCTTCTAAGCTGAACGAAAAGCATGCAATTGAAGAGCAGGAACAAATGCTACGAAAAAGAAGAGAAACACTGGAGTTACATACAGAAATAGCAGCCACTACAGCCAAAATTAACTATTTAAAAGAGGCTGAAATTACAATGCATAAGCCTGTACAGTCTGATGCAGCCCCATTTCAAAATGATGTATTAGGTGCAGAGGCAGCAGAGGTCATAGCTGGTCCATCAGTAGCTACAGAAATACAGCTGGATGAAAGACTGGGGAGACCTCTTCATCTTTATGATAATATTGCCCCAGTAGTTAGGAGCAAAACAAGTGCTCGGGTTCAGTTTCCCATTTTTGACATAGGTGCAGATAATTATCAAAGTCAGTCGGCTGTCCAACCAAGGGCCAGCAGTAACAGCTCAGCCCAAGATACATCCCTGTCACAATGGCAAATCCCTTCCACGCCCAGCTCAGCACAGGAAAAACACATGATCAAAATTCTGAAGAATCAAAATGATTTGACAAGCATTCTTATGAAACAGCAGCTTTTGGCTACACTACCACAAGGAAGCATTCCACTCTTCGATGGACAAATTCTGGAGTACAAATCATTTATCCACTCCTTTGAAAATATGATAGAAAATAAAACGGACAACAACAGAGACAGATTGCAGTTCCTTGTACAGTTTACAAAAGGCCAAGCTCAAAGGCTAGTTAAAAGCTGTGAGTACATGTCTCCAAATAGTGGCTACCAGAAAGCAAAAGAACTATTAAAGGAAAACTTTGGAAACGAATACAAGATCTCTTGTGCTTACTTGGAAAAGGCTCTATCCTGGTCCCAAATTAAATCTGAGGATTCAAGAGCATTGCAGGATTATGCCATGTTCCTAAGGAGCTGCTGCAATGCTATGGAGGAAATGGAATACATGGAGGAACTGGACACAGTAGCCAACATGAGAAGTATTGTACTTAAGTTACCATACAGGCTCCGGGAGAGATGGCGCAGCAGAGCTTATGGACTTCAAGAAGAACGCAATCGTAGAGTTCGAATTTTAGACCTTGTCTGTTTTATTGAAAGACAAGCTCGCATGGCAGCCGACCCACTCTTTGGCGACCTTCAAGACCAGTCAGTTAATAAAGGAATGGCTAGACCACCTGCCAAGTCACAGCCATCAAAGTCGTCTGGCAGTAGTTTTGCCACAAGTGTCGCTGTTGCCCAAAAGGAAAAAGAGCCTGAACCCTATTGTCCCTTTTGCAGCTGTAAACACACATTGGAGTTGTGTAAACAATTCATAAAGCAGATGCACAGAAACAAGCTCAGCTTTTTAAAGACAAAGGGCATGTGCTTTGGTTGTCTCTCCACAGGCCACATTAGCAGAGATTGCAAAAGGCGTCTCACCTGCAGAGTTTGCAAGCAAGCTCATCCAAGTGTCCTGCACATCGATATGAAAGATGGTACAGCCAAAGAGAGTGAAAAGTTCCCTGCTGTAATAATTGGTGCATCAGCAGAGTTATGTGGTCATATAGGGGCCGGAGACCAAGAAAACGCGCTGTTTATTGTTCCAGTTCAGGTTAAGGCAGCAAAAGGAAGCCAGGTCCTGCAAGTCTATGCTCTCCTGGATCCTGGGTCCACTGCTACCTTCTGCTCTGAGACACTCATGTCTCAGCTCAATCTGAAAGGAAGAAAAACACAGATTCTGTTAAGCACAATGAATCAGAAAAAGTTTGTTCCATCTCATGTCGTATCTGGAATAGAAGTTTCAGCACTGGACAGCGACAACTTCTTACCACTTCCTGACGTTTTCACTCAAAAACAAATGCCAGTCACCTCAAAAAGCATTCCCAGGCAGAACGACTTAGCGCAGTGGGCATATCTGAGTAAAGTCAAACTTCCCAGTATCTGTGCTAAGGTGGAGTTGTTGATTGGCACAAATGCTCCAAAACTATTAGAACCATGGGAGGTTATTAATAGCCAAGATGAGGGCCCCTACGCAGTAAGAACCCTATTGGGGTGGGTTGTAAACGGGTCCCTGAGAAGTGGTGGAGATGGCAGTGTAATGAGTGTGACTGTGAATAGGATAGCAGTTGCAAGTCTGGAAGAGCTTCTGATCTCACAGTACAATCAGGATTTTAATGAGGTAGCGTCTGAGGAAAAGACCGAGATGTCAATTGAAGACAAAGGATTTCTACAGGTGGCCAGTGAGGCCATCCTACAAGACGGACATTACAGCCTGAAGTTACCTTTCAGGAGAGCCAATGTTAGCATGCCTAACAACCGCAAAGTTGCAGAACAGCGCCTGCAGAGCCTAAAAAGGAAAATGAAAAAGGACCAGCAGTACAAAAAGGAATATGTTGCATTCCTCAATGACATCTTTGAGAATAATTATGCAGAGGAGGTCCCACAGGAAGAACTGACACAGTCACCAGGAAAGACTTGGTACATACCACATCATGGGGTGTACCACCCCAAAAAGAAAAAACTCAGAGTGGTTTTTGACTGTGCAGCCTCTTATCAAGGTGTATCCCTCAATACAGAGCTGCTGCAGGGTCCTGATCTGACTAACTCTCTTGTTGGAGTTATTTTAAGATTTCGCAAAGAGCCCATTGGAATTATGGCCGACATCAAGTCAATGTTCCATCAGGTTAGAGTGAAGAAATCTGATGTGGACTACTTGCGCTTCTTGTGGTGGCCACACGGTGATACCAGTCAAACCCCCAAAGAATACCGCATGCTGGTGCACATATTTGGTGCTGTGTCCTCCCCAAGCTGTTCAAGCTTTGCATTGCAAAAGACGGCTGACGACAATGAAAGTTGTTTTCCCCCTCAGGTAGCTGAAACAGTCCGACACAACTTTTATGTTGATGACTGTGTTAAGTCAGTGACCAAAGAATCTGAAGCTGTCCTGCTGGTAAAAGACCTCATTGCATTATGCAGCAAAGGTGGGTTTCAGCTCACTCAGTGGGTTAGCAATAGCCGAGCAGTTCTAGCCTCCATCCCACAAGAACAGAGAGCAAAGGAAGTTAGGACATTGGATCTCGACAAAGACAGCCTCCCCATGGAAAGGACACTAGGACTGCAGTGGTGTGTGGACTCTGACCATTTCCAGTTCAACATTCATCTCAGCCAGAAGCCACATACCCGAAGAGGCATACTTTCTGTCGTAAGCTCAATCTTTGACCCACTTGGCTTTCTTGCTCCTCTCACTCTCCCAGCCAAGCAGTTGCTACAGGAGCTCTGCCGGAGAGGTTTTGGATGGGACGAACCTTTGCCTCAGGGTATATCGGATCAGTGGATGAAGTGGATGCACAGTCTGGAAAAGATTAAAGGATTCAATGTTGCACGCTGTATGAAACCAAAGAGCTATGGAACCCCCAAATATGCACAACTGCATCACTTTGCTGACGCCAGTGAAAGTGGCTATGGCTCAGTTAGTTACATCAGGCAAGTTAACATTCAGGATGCTGTGCATGTTACCTTTCTCCTAGGAAAGTCCAGAGTCCTTCCTTTAAAGCACATTACAGTACCACGACTGGAGCTGGCGGCCGCAGCACTACTGGTGAAGGTGGACAAAATGCTGAGGAAAGAACTACACATCGACTTAAAACCCTCAGTCTTCTGGACAGATAGCCAAACAGTGCTCAAGTACATTCAAAATGACTACACTAGGTTTAAGACCTATGTAGCCAACAGAGTTACATTAATTCGTGACAACACAGATCTATCTCAATGGAGATACGTAAGCAGCAAGGATAATCCTGCTGATGATGCCTCAAGAGGACTGAGTGCAGCCAAGTTCATGCAGACAAGGAGATGGATACATGCCCCGGAGTTCTTATGGAAGCCTGAGGAAAGTTGGCCTGTGGAAGGAGCATTGGGCTCCAAGTCAATGTCACAAGATGATCCAGAGGTCAGGAAAAGTGCTGTTGTATTCACAACAGTGATAGGCAACATTAAAACTCCCACAGACCATCTGATTTCATTCTTCTCAGATTGGAGGAGGCTACTTAAAGCAGTGGCATGGTATCTTAAACTAAAGAGTGCCTTGATGTTGATCGGCAAAAGGCGAAAGGAGCTTTCCTCTGGTTACATCGCTACCCGCTCATGCAGCCAAAAGATGAGCACTGAACTTGGCACTTTCAGGACCAAACTTGGTGGACAGTTCCTCACAGTGGACGACCTCTCACAGGCAGAAAGGTCAGTCATCACCTATGCTCAGAGACAAGCGTTTCCAGCTGAAATGGCGACACTGGAAACAACCCCATTTAGAGTGCTGAAGAACAGTAAGATCTGTAGGCTTGATCCTGTGCTGGATGAGGACATCATAAGAGTAGGTGGCCGGCTACATAGATCTGCAATGCCTGATGAGACCAAGCACCCTTGTATCTTGCCCAAAGATGCTCACATTTCAGTTCTCATATTAAGACACATCCACGAACACTCTGGACACAGTGGTAGAAACCACATGCTTTCCGAGCTCCGTAGGAAATACTGGGTTGTAAAGGGAAACTCAGTAGCAAGGAAAGTGATCTCAAAATGTGTCGTGTGTCGACGTATGAGAGGTAAAGCAGGTGAGCAGAAGATGGCAGATTTGCCACAGGAAAGAATCCTACCTGACCTCCCTCCTTTTACCAACGTCGGATTGGACTATTTCGGCCCAATTGAAGTGAGACGAGGAAGAAGCATGATCAAAAGGTATGGAGTCCTGTTTACCTGTATGTCTAGTAGAGCTATACACTTGGAAGTAGCCTACTCACTGGATACCGACTCTTGCATTCATGCTTTGAGAAGGTTTATTTGCAGGAGAGGTCAGGTTAAGCACATCAGATCTGACAATGGTACAAACCTGGTGGGTGCTCAGACAGAACTCAAGAAAGCCCTGAGTTTGATGAATGAGAAGAAAGTCCAAGGTGCTCTGCTTTCTGTTGGAATCAAGTGGAGTTTCAATCCACCAGCAGCATCACACTACGGCGGAGTCTGGGAAAGACTCATAAGGTCTGTCCGTCAGGTGCTCAACTCCACTCTCCATCAGCAAACTATCGATGATGAAGGCCTACAAACCATCTTCTGTGAGGCAGAATCTATCCTAAATAACCGTCCCCTCTCCACCGTGTCCTCTGATCCAAACGACCTAGAGCCGCTGACTCCAAACCATATCCTCTTGCTAAAAACACAACCTACCCTGCCACCTGGAACCTTTCAGAAATCTGACCTTTATGCCAGACGCCGCTGGAAGCAGGTCCAGTATATGGCCGACCTTTTCTGGCATAGATGGACGAAGGAATACCTTCTGCTGCTCCAAGAAAGGCAAAAATGGACAAAAGTGAGGAAGAACTTTAACGTTGGGGACATCGTTCTGGTGGTGGATCCCACTGCTCCTCGGGGATCATGGCCATTAGGCAGAGTGCTGGAGACCAAGTCGGATGCAAAAGGTCTGGTCCGCTCAGTGAAGCTCCAGACTAAGACTTCAGTCCTTGAAAGGCCCATAACCAAGCTGTGCTGCATCCTAGAGACTGAAGAATGAAAAGTCCCCCTTTTTAAAGAACAAAGACATCAATAAGGGATGTAATGTATATACTTTATTTTTCTAAATGTTTTAGTTAATTAATCTACTGTTTATTTTATAGCTCCTTTTTTGTAATTATGTTAAGTAATTGATTCTAGAGAGAACAATTAGGGGCCGGTGTGTAGGAGCCGCATTTAAGTTTATTTATATAATATAATATTTTGACTTTTCTGTTTATGTTTACAAGCATTTTGCACCCTCTATAGGTGATGAGGGTGGAATCTATAAGTTTGTGCTCGTGACGCATAGCGCGGAGGACGGGTTTACGGCGAATACGTCATTGACCTCAGCCACGCTCAGCCACACTCTTCTACAGCAGACAACTGGGACTCTGCAAAAGTTAAAACTGGACATTAAATCAACTGGCTACTTTATCTTTTCATCATGTTTATTTTACAATAAATTATAAGACACAGTGAACGGAAAACACTCTGACTGGATTTCTTTTGGAACACTGAATGGCTGTGAGTCTGACACACTGCACCCGCACTCCATGTGGCAAACAGAACAATATAAAGATGAAATGGGGGTTAAAGGAAAAACCCAAACTAATGTTTTTTGCCACAACAGTGTGTGTGTAGGTGTGTGACGTACCTGTGTGTCCAGTTCAGAAACCTCTAGGTTGAGCTTGTTGAGGTGTTTGTTCACAAACGTGATCAGAGTCTGAGAACACACAAAGGAAAACATCAGATCTACAAACAGATCTACACACACAGATCTACACACACAGATCTGCACACACAGATCTACACACACAGATCTGCACACACAGATCTACACACACAGATCTGCACACACCTAGTAGTAGTACCGTTAAAGTACCGGACCGATAAGCAGCAGTAGTACCATCAGTACCCATCTCTGGTCTGAACAGAAATGATCATGCAGACCTGGTTTAATTTGATTTTAACTAGAGGTCGGCCGATTAATCGGGCAGATTTTTTGACATTTTTTCATAATCGGCATCGGCCGATGCCTGAGCATATTAAGCCGATTAGTAAACACGCAGATCTGCGGGCAGCTAGTGTTGCTGTTGCTGTGGAAAACGTGTGACTCCGCCCCTTGTGTGTCAATCAAATTGCCATTCTGCCGGGAGAAACCGGTAGGATTAAATTCTTCTCTTTCAAAGCCCTAAATATTTAATTGGTTAGATATGAAATGATACTTTTAGAGAGAAAATACTTAGGAACTGTCCTGATAGCGAGCCTCCAACCAGCTACCTTACAGGTAGGGATGGGTACCGAAACCCGGTAACGGGCTCGGGGGCGAAATTATTACAGACCGTAGTATTGATAATGATAAGCTCCGACATTATCAATTCTGTTTTTGGTAACGGAGAATTTCTCTCCGTCGGTAACGTTAGCTGTGTGCGGGGCGGAGCAGCTCTCACATGCACGCTGCTGCAGCTCTCACATGCACGCTGCTGCAGCTCTCACATGAACGCTGCTGCAGCTCTCACATGAACGCTGCTGCA
>CAKAOJ020000235.1:312500-482500 GCA_916701645.2 Sebastolobus alascanus
ATTGAAACGGCCCCGATGGAGCTGACCATGGATGGATAAAGAGAAGGAGCTGACGGGAGAGCTAGAGACGGACTTGGAGAAGTTAGAGGAAGTAGACACGTGGGACTACGTCCGCTTTTCAAAATAAGGTGTTAACAAAGGGAACTGTATATACTAAATACATCTATGGAAATAAGATTGATTGGATTATATTCACCGAAGTATAAAACATTACATGTCCCTTATAAATTAAAAAGAAAATACCTCTAATCTGTGAGGGAAGTGTCTTTATTCTTTCATTTTTGGGTTGCTGGATAATAAATGTAATAAATAATTGCTGACAATGATCCTGATATATTTGACTTCAGATCATCTCTGACTACATACGCGCTGAAAATCAAACATTTTTACTGGATTTATTTAGAGATTTTCCAAAGTAAAAGTCTCTAGAAGTGTATGATTCTACTTTTTCCCTTCATGGTCTAGAGTTAAAAAAGTTAACAAAAATCACAATAAAGCGCAATATCGAATCACAATACTTAAAAATCACAATACATATGGAATCGGTACCCAGGTATGGTGATAGTATAGAACCAGGAGATAGGTGAATCGTCCAGCTCTACCGTACGGTGGAACAACAGAAGCAGGTCCCTGATCAGACGGAGCTTGTTTAAGCTTTTTGTAATAGTTTCAGTGAGAGTGAAGCGTTTTGCGTTCTGCGTTTATCTGCTCTATGCGACTTGTGTTTTTACAGGAGCGCCCTGAATGCAGCTGGAGCTCTGTGAGCTGTAAACATCAGTTAGGTGGAACAGAAGACTTACTCTGTGTTGCCAGTGATCTCCTCCTGAATCTGTCTGGACTGAAGGATGCCCTCTCTTTTCTGAAAGACAGGAGGACAGGCTGTAAATGTGTTATTCTACTTAACATGAAGAAGAATCAGGCTGGTGAGAGAAGAAGAGAGAGGAAGTGAGAGAAGAAGAGAGAGAAGAAGAGAGAGAAGAGAGAGAGAGGAAGAGAGAGAAGAAGAGAGAGAAAAAGAGAGAGAGGAAGTGAGAGAAGAAGTGAGAGAGAAGAAGTGAGAGAAGAAGAGAGAAGAAGAGAGAAAAGAAGAGAGAGAAGAAGAGAGAAAAGAAGAGAGAGAAGAAGAGAGAGAAGAAGAGAGAGAAGAAGTGAGAGAAGAAGAGAGAGAAGAGAGAGAAGAAGTGAGAGAAGAAGAGAGAGAAGAAGAGAGAGAAGAAGTGAGAGAAGAGAAGAGAGAAGAGGAGAGAGAATAAGTGAGAGAAGAAGAGAGAAGAAGTGAGAGAAGAAGAGAGAGAAGAAGAGAGAAAAGAAGAGAGAGAAGAAGAGAGAGAAGAGGAGAGAGAAGAGAAGAGAGAAGAGGAGAGAGAATAAGTGAGAGAAGAAGAGAGAGAAGAAGAGAGAGAAGAAGAGAGAGAAGAGAAGAGAGAAGAAGAGAGAGAAGAAGAGAGAGAAGAGAAGAGAGAAGAAGAGAGAGAAGAAGTGAGAGAAGAAGAGAGAGAATAGAAGAGAGAAGAAGTGAGAGAAGAGAAGAGAGAAGAAGAGAGAGAAGAAGGGAGAGAAGAAGTGAGAGAAGAAAAGAGAGAAGAGAAGAGAGAAGAAGAGAGAGAAGAAGAAAGAGAAGAAGAGAGAGAAGTGAAGAGAGAAGAAGAGAGAGAAGAAGTGAGAGAAGAAGAGAGAGAAGAAGAGAAAGAAGAAGTGAGAGAAGAAGAGAGAGAAGAAGAGAGAGAAAAAGAGAGAAGTGAGAGAAGAGAAGAGAGAAGAAGTGAGAGAAGGGAAGAGAGAAGAAGAGCGAGAGAGAAGAGAGAGAAGAAGAGAGAAAAGAAGAGAGAGAAAAAGAGAGAGAAGAGAGAAGAAGTGAGAAAAGAAGAGAGAGAAGAAGTGAGAGAAGAAGAGAGAGAAGAAGAGAGAGAAGAAGTGAGAGAAGAAGTGAGAGAAGAAGAGAGAGAAGAAGAGAGAAGAAGTGAGAGAAGAGAAGAGAGAAGAAGAGAGAGAAGAAGTGATAGAACAGAAGAGAGAAGAAGAGAGAGAAGAAGTGAGAGAAGAGAAGAGAGAAAAGAAGAGAGAAGAAGAGAGAGAAGAAGAGAGAAAAGAAGAGAGAGAAGAAGAGAGAGAAGAAGAGAGAGAAGAAGAGAGAGGAGCCGTAGAGAGCGGTGTTATAAAAACATCAGTCTCCATAAAGGGGATGACTTGTTGAACACATGCTGCATATTGATAGTGAGAAGCCTTCTCAAAGCGAGGTCTCTCACCTGGACGACCACCACCTGGATGGAGACGTGGTCCGGCAGTCTGATTGGTGCTCTGAAGTGTTGAGACACCGCCACCAGCAGGTGAAGGATGGCGACTATACTCTTAGCATGAACCGCTAACATGAGGAACAATAGAAGCACAGAAACATATTAGTTATGGAACAAATTTTATTAATGATACAAGTAGCTCACGAGTCTAAACAACATGACACAGTTATTTCCTGAGTGACTCAGAGGGAGAAGTCATGATACATGACAGTAATTGTTAATTAATTGTAAAGTAATTGTAATTCAAGTGTTCTGAGAGAAAACTAGACTTCTGCTCCTCCTCATGTCTCTGTTTTCAGGCTTTAGAACATCTAGTCTGTGATGGGAGACTTTGACCAATCACAGGTCATTTCAGAGAGAGAGAGCGTTCCTATTGGCTGTGCTCCGGCTGGTGGGCGGGGCTTGGTATTTCCTCAACAGATCTCAACATGGCTGCCGGGTCACAAACTTTCTCATTTTACAGCTAATGAGTAACTACAAGATGATTCTGAGAACATCTGAGGAGAGAAATAGTCATTACAGTAACAGAATATTGATTCATATCTGATCAGAGTTGGTGAGTGATTGACAGCTGCCTCCGTTGAATGAACAGCCAATAGGAACGCTCTCTCTCTCTGAAATGACCTGTGATTGGTCAAAGTCTCCCGTCACAGACTAGATCTTTTAAAGCCTGTAAACAGAGCCATGAGGAGGAGCAGAAGTCTAGTTTTCTCTCAGAACACTTGAATTACAATATGCTGAAAGGTTATTATGGGATGTTTGCCCAATAAAGCCAAAAACATTCTGCCTACTGAAGCTTTAATGGTGATTAAATGTTTTAATAGTTTGACAGCCCTACTAATAATAAATAAATGAATAAATTCTAGCGATGCCATCGTGCCTGCAGGTAAACATGTGGCCCACCTACTAATGTTTTTAGAAAAAGGTTATAATCTTTGTTATCTGTTATTAAAGAAGAGTCTGTGTGAATACCTCGCTGTCGGCCGCCAAATAACAAGCCAAATATTTCCTATTATTTTTCATCCTTCCAGGAATTTAGAATTAAAAGTTGTATGTGGCAAGGTCACACACCTTCAGTGGTAAATACAAACACAAGATGTTGCCTTGAAGTGATATTAAAAACAACTTTTTGTACAGGAAAAAAAAAAAACAAGAGCACCTGCAAGTGTAGTGAGTGTGTGCAGCCTGAATCCACCATAGAGAGGCTGTTCAGTGAGACACACTCAGAGACATGTCTTTAGTTAACCATAGAGAGGCTGTTCAGTCAGACACACTCAGAGACATGTCTTTAGTCAACCTTAGAGAGGCTGTTCAGTCAGACACACTCAGAGACATGTCTTTAGACAACCCAAGAAGTAGGATTTACCTCTGGATACACAATCAGGATCAATTAAGAGTCTAAAGCAGGCCTTTGATTGTACCCATGTTAGTGGTAAATCACAGAGAGCTAAAAGCCTTCATTAAACCTATTAGATCCTCTAATAACAGGCTCCAGATAAGATATGAGGGGAGAGGATGTTTCTCAGGGTCCTGATTGGGGAATGAAAGACGGGACAAACAAAAGTGAAATGATTAAAAGAGAGCTGCTCAAATGAAAGGACTGTAAACCCAATCACATGCACGTTACTCCCTGTGCTCTTTAGCACCTCGGAAGACATCTCCCACAGACAGCTCTCAAGGACAAACCTCCTCCAACGGCTGCATTTACCAGATTATTTGGTTTGAAATAAAATTAATTTGATATGTTCTCTGTAGTGCACTATATTCTGTTCTCTGCCATGTTTCTCTGGTGTACTTATACAGTGATCAGTGACGCCATAGTAACACGTTAATGCCAATTTGTTTTAATACCACTAACTTCTTTAACGCAACTTGCTATTTTTAGGTTGTAGCGGCTCAGTTTTGAAGCTAGAGTGAAGATACTGGTATCATATCAAGCTATAAAACCTGATGAATCCATCGGTATCAACCATGTCAGACTAGCTTCTAGTGAAGGAGGTTAAATAACGCTACGAACTGACGCTAAATTTTGGCGAAGAAAAACTGGCCATTCAACTTTTCAGCAGATGGACAGTACACAGTGACTGGTGACAGTACAAGACCCAAACAGAAACCACCAGTATAAATAGTGTGAGTAAACGTAAAATCGTATCAATAATAGATAGTATAAGGTTAACTAAACAGGATTATATATATGTTATATTAACATAACCAGCTGCCTTGACTTGAACTATATAGTAGCAGGTATCCTTACAGTCGACGTTCCAGCGAATGTTCCTGGTGGACAGTTTGAGCGAGTCGTTGATCCGCTCCAGAACCGTCTGCAGCTTCTGTTTCTGGGCGATCTCCGACTGGGTCACCTCAGCCACGTTCAGCTTCTCCCCCTCCAGCTTTTCTGAAGCACGAAACACAGACACATATTCAGAATATTAGAACTTAACAACATTATATATTATATTTATAGTGATGAAACCTTTTCAACACGGATTCAATGTCAACACAGTTCTTTAATGATGTTTTAATGATACAATAACAGCACTAAATGCTGAGTTTGGTGTCCACATGTGGTTCAACTCCTCACCGAACAGTTTCTGCAGCACCTGTCCATCATACAGATCTTCAGCCAGATCCTTCACAATGATCCTCTCTCCCACCAGAACATCGTTGATCCAGTCAATCAACACCTACAGGAGACGAATAAAAGATGAAGAATCACTCAGAATTACAACCTGCTCAATTATATCTAAAGTTATCTCTGAATGTAACAAAGATTTCTAATGAAGTAATCAGGGATGCACCGATACCGACGTTCGGCCGATATTCGCCTTGATGACTGCGAAGGACAGTGACCGATGTTTATCTGTTGTGTGGCATCAATTCTGCACCGGCTAAATGTTGTGTTGGTTATTATCGGTCTCTGACATCAGTAACCAGCTGATTCAGAGAAGAAGCTGCAGGCTGGAGACGACACGACTCTGGTATGATTTATTAAAAACAATCACTGAGGTCTGGATGAACGGACCTCATGTGTGTGAATGTTTCACTAGAATCCTGTCAGTCCAAGGAGAGGTGACGCAGCACCCAGTACGTTACCGTGGGAACATCCTCCTCCAGTACGTTACAGTGAGAGTATTCTCCTCCAGTACGTTACAGTGAGAACATCCTCCTCCAGTACGTTACAGTGAGAGTATTCTCCTCCAGTACGTTACAGTGAGAACATCCTCCCCCAGTACGTTACAGTGAGAACATCCTCCTCCAGTACGTTACAGTGAGAGTATTCTCCTCCAGTACGTTACCGTGGGAACATCCTCCTCCAGTACGTTACTGTGAGAACATCCTCCTCCAGTACGTTACTGTGAGAACATCCTCCCCCAGTACGTTACTGTGAGAACATCCTCCTCCAGTACGTTACTGTGGGAACATCCTCCCCCAGTACGTTACTGTGAGAACATCCTCCTCCAGTACGTTACAGTGGGAACATCCTCCTCCAGTACGTTACTGTGAGAACATCCTCCTCCAGTACGTTACAGTGGGAACATCCTCCTCCAGTACGTTACAGTGAGAACATCCTCCCCCAGTACGTTACTGTGTCTATGAACTGATAGTCAGATAGTCTGACTGTAGTCAGAGTCTGAGCTTCAGCTGTGTCACTGGAGGAATGCTGATTAGGTGATATGCTGAGGATGACTGACTGCTGGGACATAAATCTGAGACCTTTGGTAACCTAACAAGAATTTGCCTGTTTGACTATAGTGATTGCCCTCCAGTCCTCACGTTGGTGCTTGTTCCTGTAGCTGAGGCCTGTAGCTGAGGCCTGTAGCTGAGGCCTGTAGCTGAGGCCTGTAGCTGAAGCCTGCTGCTGAGGCCTGTAGCTGAGGCCTGTAGCTGAGGCCTGTAGCTGAAGCCTGCTGCTGAGGCCTGTAGCTGAGGCCTGCAGCTGAAGCCTGCTGCTGAGGCCTGTAGCTGAGGCCTGTAGCTGAGGCCTGTAAATGAGGCCTGTAGCTGAGGCCTGTAGCTGAAGCCTGCTGCTGAGGCCTGTAGCTGAGGCCTGTAGCTGAGGCCTGTAGCTGAGGCCTGCAGCTGAGGCCTGTAAATGAGGCCTGCAGCTGAGGCCTGTAAATGAGGCCTGTAAATGAGGCCTGCAGCTGAGGCCTGTAGCTGAGGCCTGCAGCTGAGGCCTGTAAATGAGGCCTGTAAATGAGGCCTGTAGCTGAGGCCTGTAGCTGAGGCCTGCTGCTGAGGCCTGTAGCTGAGGCCTGTAGCTGAGGCCTGTAAATGAGGCCTGTAGCTGAGGCCTGTAGCTGAGGCCTGTAAATGAGGCCTGCAGCTGAGGCCTGTAAATGAGGCCTGTAAATGAGGCCTGCAGCTGAGGCCTGTAAATGAGGCCTGCAGCTGAGGCCTGTAGCTGAGGCCTGTAAATGAGGCCTGCAGCTGAGGCCTGTAAATGAGGCCTGTAAATGAGGCCTGCAGCTGAGGCCTGTAAATGAGGCCTGCAGCTGAGGCCTGCAGCTGAGGCCTGTAGCTGAGGCCTGTAAATGAGGCCTGCAGCTGAGGCCTGTAAATGAGGCCTGCAGCTGAGGCCTGTAAATGAGGCCTGCAGCTGAGGCCTGTAAATGAGGCCTGCAGCTGAGGCCTGTAGCTGAGGCCTGCAGCTGAGGCCTGCAGCTGAGGCCTGCAGCTGAGGCCTGTAGCTGAGGCCTGTAAATGAGGCCTGCAGCTGAGGCCTGTAGCTGAGGCCTGTAGCTGAGGCCTGCAGCTGAGCCCTGCAGCTGAGGCCTGCAGCTGAGGCCTGTAGTTGAGGCCTGTAGCTGAGGCCTGTAGCTGAGGCCTGCAGCTGAGGCCTGTAGCTGAGGCCTGCAGCTGAGGCCTGCAGCTGAGGCCTGCAGCTGAGGCCTGCAGCTGAGGCCTGCAGCTGAGGCCTGCAGCTGAGGCCTGCAGCTGAGGCCTGCAGCTGAGGCCTGCTGCTGAGGCCTGCAGCTGAGGCCTGCAGCTGAGGCCTGTAGCTGAGGCCTGCAGCTGAGGCCTGCAGCTGAGGCCTGCAGCTGAGGCCTGCAGCTGAGGCCTGCTGCTGAGGCCTGCAGCTGAGGCCTGCAGCTGAGGCCTGTAGCTGAGGCCTGCAGCTGAGGCCTGCAGCTGAGGCCTGCAGCTGAGGCCTGTAGCTGAGGCCTGTAGCTGAAGCCTGCTGCTGAGGCCTGTAGCTGAGGCCTGTAGCTGAGGCCTGTAGCTGAAGCCTGCTGCTGAGGCCTGTAGCTGAGGCCTGCCCCACAGCACCACGCTGCCAGCTCAGGTTTTAAACTAGGGACGGTGTTACTGTAGTGAGCTGTGGTTGACGGGAACACTGACCCTACCTTTACACTCTACTTATTAGCTCTTTGTTTTTACTAACTTGTGTCCTTTGTTACACGTTATCAAGAGATGCAGCACTACACAACTCAAAATGACAGTGTATCCAAGATAAATGGTAGATCAATAATTAATAATAATTAATAATTAATTATAGATTAAATCATTTAAACCTTACCTTCATGAGCTCCTGCAGTTTGCGGTCGTTCTTGGAGTTTGGGTCCACCATGGTGCGCACTTCATTCTCCTCTGATGGACGAGCAGAAAGAGGATAAATGTTAGAGCTGAGAAGGAACATTGTATTCTAAAGGGAGGAAGAATAACAACAGAACCCACAGAAATACTATTTATCAGCTTCTTAATCTTAAAGGGAATACTTCACCCACAAAATGACTGATCAATTACTCGTGTTGCTTTGAATTCTTGAAAGTAACTTGTTGTTTTGTTGTTGTAATGTTGTTTTTCTCGCATGCTTCCGACTCAGTTCGAGTTATAACTTATAGCACTCTAATGTTTGGATTTGGGAGAGAGTTTGTTCATGTTAACTAATATTTTTTGGACTGTCTTAGACCATAGGAATAACATGTATGAATTTTGAAAATGGGCATAGTTCCCCTTTAAAGATGGGGTCTATGATCTTGGAGAGCTAGCATAATTTGAAAGTAGCATCGCTTCAGGGGGCAGAGAGATTCCTGCTGAGACAACACGACTCTTTTTAACATTACTCTAATATCTGGAGGGAGATCAGTCCACTCGTTTGTTTCTGTAACTGAAAAAGCAGTTTGAGTAACGTAAATGTTGAGGATCAATGTTTTATATCCGCCGTCTCCCCTCGTTGATAATCCTGTTTGTCTGACTTCACTTTGAGCTGTTAGAATAAATAGTTTAAACCTGCAGTATCTTATAAAGTAAACTAACAGAACATAAACAACTAAATCAAAGTTGTATTTTTCGATAATATTGTAATAGTGGTACGAGTTCGTGCTCATTGTCCAGTGTTTTAAGAGCTGAGTTTTCTCTTCTATTCTCCAGTGAACGTGCGGCGGCGACGCGCTTTGAGTTCACGCTGGTGCACGCTGAGGCAAGAGTACGAGCAGGGAGGCAGGGAGGCTTCTGATTGGTTCTTTACAACTGGGCACAGAGGCAGTGATTGGTAGACGTTTTTACAGGATTACAGCAGCTACGGATGACGGATCTTCTCCGGCCTTTTTTCAGAGAACATAAGAAATTGATCGCTGTCGGGGTGTAAAGACCATTTCAACCAATATAACAAAAAGTGTATACTGGATAAATCGTAGACCCCATCTTTAAGAAATCAAAAGACAATTAAATAAGAGGCTATTTTTAATGCCATTTATAGTCTATACGAAGATATAAATTAAAATAAATGTTTCAAAATGTCAACTGAAAATAAAAATGTCCCCGCTGTAAAACAAAATCCCAAAATATACTGTACCCACTATCCCTTTAAAGGACCAGTGTGTACCATTTCAGGGGATCTATTAGCAGAAATATAATATAATATTCATAACTATGTTCTCATTAGTGTTTAATCAGCTGAAGCTAAGAGTTGTTGTGTCTTCGTTAGCTTAGATTGAGTCCTTCATGTCTCCATAGGGAGCAGGTCCTCTTCACAGAGTCCTCCATGTTTCTACAGGAGCCCAGAACGGAGAAACCAAACGTGGTACCGCCAGCCACCGTCTGACTTCCGTTGCTCCTAAAGTAGAGTTATTATGGTATGGATGGACTCTGAGCGAGGCAGATGGCGCTACCACGGTTTAGCACTCGACGACTCAGGTTCCCACAGTCTTGTAAAGGGATGAGTGAGTCGAGTGTTCATGTAGCTGCAATCTGCAACCACCAAATCCTACAATCTGTACCTTTAACAAACATGATGTGAATGTGTGAGTGTGAGGTTACCGAGCATGGTGTCCTCCGGGTCCAGCTCATAGTGGGACGGGCTGAGAGGAAGGTTGATGGCGTTTATCCCCTCTTCCTGAAGCTCAGACACTACGAGAAAGAGGAACAAACATCATCAGATTCATTTAGATCAGTCAAACATCAGCTTGATATACATTTTAATAAATAACCAGCTGTTAAAAGGAGAAGACGAGCATCATTCTAGATCTGACTTAGTGTCAAACACTCCCATGAAAAGATCAGAACCAACAATGAGTAACCTTGTAAGCCTCAATATGTTCCTGACTTCCTTACACAGCAGACGTTCCTTAAACAGGAGTAAATAATGCATTTTGTTGAGGACTATTTTCAGCTGTGGATGAATACACTTTTGGTGCTGTGGTGAGTATTTACTGCAGCAGGACAGTGTATGTGGTAGTTAGGGTTAAAACCTACAATCATTTTCATCAGCAATGAATGTGTTGATTGTATCTTTGATAAATTAAGTAGTCTATAAAAGCTCATCACGACTTCCCAGAGCTCTAAATTATGTCTTGTTTTATTCAACAAATAGTCAGATTCTAAGGATGTTCATTGTACAATGATAATAAAACAGAAAAATGCTCCTATCTGAGAAGCTGAAACCAGTGACTGTTTGGTGTTTGTGCTTGAAGAACGACCCAAAAGATCAGTTAAATACCCTGAAATAAAAGTGAAAACACAAGTAAAGTTAACAAAGTTTATCTGCCAACGCCAAGTTAACCGTGCAGCCACATGTAGCCAGAACCAGGCTGCAGATCCACGTCCTGCTTTGAAGCCACTCAAAATGCCAATCGATCGGCTACACGATCAGCTGAGACAAAGACACAACACCTCCCTGAATCATCACCTGCTCCCTAAATGTTCCTCTGATTCCACAGAAAGCAGCAGCAGAACCTCCGCTGAGCCTCCTGACGTCAGACAAACACAGACTGCTGCTGCTTCCTGCTTCTCAGCAGGCTTTAGAGAAGCCCAGCATGCCGTTCTCCTCCGTGTGTCGGATACCTGAGGAGGCCTGATCACTGCTCATCTGTGTGTGTGTGTGTGTGTGTGTGTGTGTGTGTGTGAGTGTGTGTGTGTGTGTGTGTGTGTGTGTGTGCTGAAAGCATGGAGTGAACATCCTGTGCATTTCTCTGTATTCACTGGAACAACATCCTCTCAATCAACACCATCCACAAGTGCTTGCATGTGCAGTACGTGTGCATGAACACACTCACATATATCACATCACACAGGATGAGAACATGAGAATATTCCTACAGAGTGATGCATGCCTCACTGAGTTAAAAACAGCCACCTGAAACCTTAGTGTTCAGTATGAATGTTGTAAACAACCAGATTTAAAGAGAGACGATGGAACGTTTGAGAGAAGAAACAACACATTCTTCTTCTTATAATTCATAAGCAATAAAACACACCATCGCTCAGTTCAACACATTCAGGAGTTCTGCTGATATACAGCGTTATATTTGGTCTGGTTTGATCTGTAGCTTGATAGAGCGGGTCGTCAACCGTTCGATCCCCGGCTCCTCCACATGTCGATGTGCCCTTGAGCAAGGCACTGAACCCCAAACTGCTCCTGAAGGCTGATCCATCGGAGTGAGAATGAGTCTTTAGATCAGATCCTGATGAGCAGCCTCTGATATCAGTGTGTGAATGCTGACATGTAGAGTGAAGAGCTCTGAGTGATCAGAAGACTAGAAAGGAGAAATATAAATACAAGTCCGTTTACCATTTAACGGTTCATGTGTTCGTGGTGTCGCGGTCCGGTGCACGCCATCAGCTCCAGCAGCAGAGCTACACTTCCACCATGTTGAACAGAAAGAGACGACCAGACGCCAGAAAAACGTCCTCCTATAAGGAGACGTACTAAAGTAAAACTAGAATATTTCTATTCTGTTGTCATATATTTAATGTCTCTACTGAAATGTCCTGTGTTGAACAATAAAAATATTATAAATATAAAGACTATTATAACTATTTACTGATTTATTTATTAAACGTTTAGCCCGGCTGCTTCAGAGGAGCAGAAAGTGAGAGATGGACATAAATGGAGTCCAACAGACCTCAGATCATGGATGTAGAAGAGGGTCCAATAGACCACAGACCATCGATGTAGAAGAGGGTCCAATAGACCACAGACCATGGATGTAGAAGAGGGTCCAGTAGACTACAGACCATGGATGTAGAAGAGGGTCCAGTAGACTACAGACCATGGATGTAGAAGAGGGTCCAATAGACCACAGACCATGGATGTAGAAGAGGGTCCAGTAGACCACAGACCATGGATGTAGAAGAGGGTCCAATAGACCACAGACCATGGATGTAGAAGAGGGTCCAGTAGACCACAGACCATGGATGTAGAAGAGGGTCCAATAGACCACAGACCATGGATGTAGAAGAGGGTCCAATAGACCACAGACCATGGATGTAGAAGAGGGTCCAGTAGACCACAGACCATGGATGTAGAGGAGGGTCCAGTAGACCACAGACCATGGATGTAGAAGAGGGTCCAATAGACCACAGACCATGGATGTAGAAGAGGGTCCAGTAGACCACAGACCATGGATGTAGAAGAGGGTCCAATAGACCACAGACCATGGATGTAGAAGAGGGTCCAATAGACCACAGACCATGGATGTAGAAGAGGGTCCAGTAGACCACAGACCATGGATGTAGAAGAGGGTCCAATAGACCACAGACCATGGATGTAGTAGAGGGTACTACTACTAGCTACTAACACTACTAGCTACTAGTACTGCTAGCTACTAACACTACTAGCTACTAGCACTACTAGCTACTAGCTACTAGCACTACTAGCTACTAACACTACTAGCTACTAGCACTACTAGCTACTAGCACTACTAGCTACTAGTACTGCTAGCTATTAGCACTACTAGCACTACTAGCTACTAGCACTACTAGCTACTAGCTCTACTAGCTACTAGCACTACTAGCTACTAGCACTACTAGCTACTAGCTCTACTAGCTACTAGCACTACTAGCTATTAGCTTTACTAGCTGCTGGCCGATAGCCGGTTGTTTTGGAACAGAGACGTTAATCCGTCCCCCCCGGTACAGGCTGACAGCATACAGCCCATGGGTGGATTAGAAGGTAATAAAAGTGATGAATTACAGCCAATAATATTCAATATTACAGCCTCATACAGCTAGCAGGAAGCTGGCAGAACCAGATATGTCATATGAGCGTGCAGGGCGGTGCGTGTGTTCCTACTGGGAAGTTGATTTATATCCTCTGATTTACAGACGTCTCTTTATACGTCCATGGACACAGATTCAGTGGAGTTTACAGTCCAGAATGGCGGCAGAGCTACCACAGCACCATCTAGCAGCCGTTGTAAAAGCACCAGAGTTTTGTCTCTTTGCTTCTACTCTTTGGTCCAACTCCAACCCGGCCCCTACTCCCTCTCCCTCCCCACTTCCACTCAAAAACTGCGCTCGGCGAACTGTTTTGCCGATTTTATCGCGTTAGTCGCGTTATCTCCACTTAAAATCGATTGCGTGTCTGCTTCACTTTGTACGGTAAAGCGCGGTTCATGCTCGCTGTAGTGTAAAGCTTGTAGGAGCCGACAGGGACTTCCTGGTGTTTTCAGGTGAGCCTCGCAAACTCTGAGAAACTCTAGCTGTCGTTGTATAGTTCCCTCCTGCCATCTAGTGGATCTTCTTTTTAATGTTTAACAGCTTGTTCCCCAACTGACCAACAGTATCAACTGGTGAAATTAGCTATTATTATTACATATTAAATCAATTATTAGGCCTTACTGTGGTACATTCCAAAAATATCACACTTGATAGCCTCTCGTTTTAAACAAGAATTTCAAAGTGTAAATGACAGTTGTCCAACAACGGCATGTTTAAATCAAAAGTCAAATTGAATCGTGGATTAGGAGAATCATGATGCCCCTAATAATATGAGTGCGTACAGCAGGTAACTGTGTGTTTCATGGGTTGATAACAGAAGAAGACAGATGTTGAACAATGGATGGCTGTTTCAGTAGGGTGTGTGTATATGGGGGGGGGGGGGGGGGTTCGTCTGTGGCTGGTAATGTACAGACTCATATGGAGGTATCTCTGTGATATAGTAACACCATACCAGCACCATCTGATAGTACTGTAATTATCACTGTGCTATTTAAGGATGAGCAAGTCTGTAGAAACCAAGGTTGGGTGTTTCCATGGTGTACGCTGGGCAGATGTGTTTCCACACTGGTATGTCAAGCAAGTCTGTTATAATTCATATTTTATATCAGTGTTAAAAAAAAAAAATTTGCTCATCTCTATTAACCAGGACTGTCAAAGTTAGCGTGATAATAGCCACTATTTTCAATAACGCATTAACGCAACTTGTGATTTTTAGGTTGTAGCACCTCAGTTTTAAAGTTAGAGTGAAGATACTGGTATCATAGTAAACTATAAAACCTGATGAATCCATCGGTACCAACCAGGTCAGAACCTGATGAATCCAGTGAAGGAGGTTAAATAACGCTCCAAACTGTCATGTCCATTTCCAAAGGGGTCCCTTGACCTCTGACCTCCAGATCAGTGAATGTAAATGGGTTCTCTGGGTACCCACGAGTCTCCCCTTTACAGACATGCCCACTTTATGATAATCACATGCAGTTTGGGGCAAGTCATAGTGAAGTCAGCACACTGACACACTGACAGCTGTTGTTGCCTGTTGGGCTGCAGTTTGCCATGTTATGATCTGAGCATATTGTTTTATGCTAAATGCAGAACCTGAGAGGGTTTCTGGACAATATCTGTCATTGTTTTGTGTTGTTAATTGATTTCCAATAATAAACATATACATACATTTACATAAAGCAGCATATTTGTCCACTCCCATGTTGATAAGAGGATTAAATACTTGATAAATCTCCCTTTAAAAATGTGTGATTAATTTGTGATTAATCACGATTAACTGTGGACAATCATGTGATTGATCCCAATTAAATATTTTAAAGGATTGACAGCCCTACTATAACACATTGTAGATGTTCAGTGCAGATTTGATTGGTCGTTAGTATCATAAGCAGGCTGAATATGAATCACAGGCGTTCTCAGTGTCCTCGCTGTACATCACTCCCCCCCCCCCCCTCTGGGCCAGGGTCATAAAATGAGAGGACGTAGTATCTGTGCACTCGGTTAAATAAGGTTAACAATAAAAAGCAGCGGATGCATCACTCAGGAACCTTCTGCATGATGCCTACATGTAAGGAAAAGGTGCATGCTGTCCTACCTGGAGGGCAGAGCGCTCCACATCCCATGTCTGTCTGTCTCCGTCCCCCAGTTTCAAGCATCGTCTCCTGGCTAGCAGGATCAGCTCCCTCTCCTGCAGCTCACCAGTCTCTAATGTACCTATCTGCTCTGTTTTCACCAGGAATAGAATAACCTCTCCTGATTCATGTGCTGTATTTTCTCTTTGCACTATATCCACAGTCTCCACAGCCCAAACCTTCTGACCTTCTCTCTTTTTATATCATCCCGTCCCCATCCCATAGCTCTTTTTCTGTTTCCATCCCGCCTCGCCTCCCGTCCCAGCAGCGATGGCCATAAACGTCACAAGGACTTCAATTTAATCAACGATCTCCACAAGAGCGACCGGCCAACGTTTTCCATCAAATCACGCAACACGCTGCACTCGACGTATATGTGTGTGTGTGTGTGTAGTGAACATGGGCCAGCGTGAATATAATGTGATTGCATGCATGTCCTGTAGACAAAGGCAACATAAAACGGGCTCAGCTGTGCAACAGCATCCTGAATGACAGAAAGTAATCATCCAACTGAAAGAGACCTTTCTCATTCTATGATAAAACCTGGCCTTTAACAATGAATGTCATGCTCTCTGAGGTCCGCTGTATTTCCAAATCAACCCTGCAAGGTTATAAACTGAACCGGGCATTTAAAAAGACACGTTTGGAGTATTCTTATTTATAGCACCTTCTTGGTAATTAACCCCCCGAGACCTGCAGGATCGGGGGAGATCCAGACCGACTTTACTGTCTTTCAGAGGCTAAATAATGCTACAGAAGTTACGCTAAATGTTGGAGAGGAAAAACTGTCATGTCCATTTTCAAAGGGGTCCCTTGACCTCTGACCTCCAGATATGTGAATGTAAATGGGTTCTCTGGGTACCCACGAGTCTCCCCTTTACAGACATGCACACTTTATGATCATCACATGCAGTATAAATGTGTTATTGTCTCCTATTCTAAAATGGTGTATCTGAATATTTCTTCATCCTGGGGTCCATAAACAGTGAATTCCATAAATTGTGTATCAGTGTAAAGCTGAGACTCTGGTGGATCCAATGAGCCCAACTGGATTCATGTGTGATGATGTTAGTCCCCATAGGAGACATTTCATTGACCTCACTGTATAAAATGACCTGTGGTGACCTCTAGGATAATCACAGCCTCATGAAACTTTACAGCCACAAACTAGAGACCTAGAGCATTCAGAGGATGGATGGATCAAACTAGAGAACTAGAGCATTCAGAGGATGGATGGATCAAACTAGAGACCTAGAGCATTCAGAGGATGGATGGATCAAACTAGAGACCTAGAGCATTCAGAGGATGGATGGATCAAACTAGAGACCTAGAGCATTCAGAGGATGGATGGATCAAACAAGAGACCTAGAGCATTCAGAGGATGGATGGATCAAACTAGAGACCTAGAGCATTCAGAGGATGGATGGATCAAACTAGAGACCTAGAGCATTCAGAGGATGGATGGATCAAACTAGAGACCTAGAGCATTCAGAGGATGGATGGATCAAACTAGAGACCTAGAGCATTCAGAGGATGGATGGATCAAACTAGAGACCTAGCGCATTCAGAGGATGGATGGATCAAACTAGAGACCTAGAGCATTCAGAGGATGGATGGATCAAACTAGAGACCTAGAGCATTCAGAGGATGGATGGATCAAACTAGAGACCTAGAGCATTCAGAGGATGGATGGATCAAACTAGAGACCTAGAGCATTCAGAGAATGGATGGATCAAACTAGAGACCTAGAGCATTCAGAGGATGGATGGATCAAACTAGAGACCTAGAGCATTCAGAGGATGGATGGATCAGACTAGAGACCTAGAGCATTCAGAGGATGGATGGATCAGACTAGAGACCTAGAGCATTCAGAGGATGGATGGATCAGACTAGAGACCTAGAGCATTCAGAGGATGGATGGATCAAACTAGAGACCTAGAGCATTCAGAGGATGGATGGATCAAACTAGAGACCAAATCACAGCATGTATTATTGGCTGGACCGCAGAGGGCCAGCCCTACAAACGCAAAAGTCTGTCCCTGAGTGACTGGCTGACTGAGTGATGAAGTTACAGGATTGGTCGGCTGACTGCTAGAGCTTCCTCATTGGTCGTTGCTCTTTCAAAATGAAAAGGCGGAGAACAGTTCTGTGTTTACGTTTTCTGGGGAGCGTGTCATCGGTTCAATGTAACATTACATAGTGCTATTGTTTATGTTTGTTTAAGTTAAGTTATGTTGTGCTTCGTATTGTGTTACCGTACATTCACACCAAGCGCGAAGCAAATTTTTGCCTCGCTTTCCTCCATCAGCCATGGAAGAAATAACCACTGTTGCTGCTTTGTACATGTTGTGGAAGTCTCAGATATGTCAGAAAACCAAACGCTGTTGTGTCTGCGTTCATAACGTCACCCGGCAGCGATCTGTATTCACAAAGCCACACGTACCTACTGTGGTAAGAACCCAAAATAAACAAACTGTGCTGTGATTTAATTGCAATAAACGGATCAAAATGATGCCGAAATAACGACATCATTATGTCGATTTTTAAAAAGACTGAATTCTTGCTTTGTCAAGTCTGTCCGCAACACAACAAGAAAACAACTTTTAAAATGCTTGTTTTCTGAACGGAGTTCGGATCGATCAGTTGCAGGCTAATTAACACTACATCTAGGAATAAATACATCAACAACATCAGTGATGACAGCGGGAATATCTCAACGCTGATAAACTTTAGTGAAGTATGTATATATTGTTACACACCACTTATATGGTGAATGCTTTTGATACACATGCTTTAATAAAAAACTGAAATACTCTTAACCTTGCATAATGTATGTCATGCAAATACCTTTTCACCTTGTATAAAATGTATAATATACTGACTAGTAAATGTTACCATTTACTATTACTGAATGCCATTTGCTTCATTATAAGTTCTCTTTCAATCAAACATTAAGATATAAGTGGAAAAAAAACTGTTCATAAAACATTATAGACATGACCACTGACTATTTGTGTAAGAATTTAGCCACAAATTTACACACTGACCGTATACGGTCCAGCAATATACTCGGCTTTGACCGAGTCTTGTTCTCTGGTGTTCCTCGAGGTCTTGGTGTCTTAATGTGGTATTCTGGAGGATTATTGATCATTTTTATTAATTCCCCAGTGGTAAAAAAAGGTTAAATTTAGCACCAAATCTGTGGAACAAATGGTATCAACCCAGAAACTGCTGCAACAACTTATGAGACACAATAGAGCATGGGGATGGACATCAGATACTTCTATCATCATGTTCTAAACACTTATAAACTTACATCAGATACTTCTATCATCATGTTCTCAACCCTGATACACTTTCACTATTTATTATAATAAATTAATTAATGTTTATTTCTTATTTATGACTAGAACAACTTGACACACCATGCTCTCAAATTAATCTCCAGGTTCCAGCTTTCAGATGATGTACACCACTTCTATAGGACATCTACTGCTGACCTGCTATCTCCCCCTAAAGACCCCCTGGACCCCCCTAAGGACCCCCTGGATCCCCCTAAAGACCCCCTGTACCCCCTAAAGGCCCCCTGGACCCCCCTATCTCCCCCTAAAGACCCCCTGGACCCCCCTAAAGACCCCCTGTACCCCCCTATCTCCCCCTAAAGACCCCCTGGACCCTCCTAAGGACCCCCTGGATCCCCCTATAGACCCCCTGTACCCCCTAAAGACCCCCTGGACCCCCCTATCTCCCCCTAAAGACCCCTGGACCCCCCTAAGGACCCCCTGGACCCCCCTAAAGACCTCCTGTACCCCCTTAAAGACCCCCTATCTCCCCCTAAAGACCCCCTGGACCCCCCTAAGGACCCCCAGGACCCCCCTAAAGACCCCCTGTACCCCCCTAAGGACCCCCTGGACCCCCCCTAAAGACCCCCTGGACCCCCCCTAAGGACCCCCTGGACCCCCCTAAGGACCCCCTGGACCCCCCTAAAGACCCCCTGGACCCCCCTAAAGACCCCCTAAAGACCCCCTGGACCCCTTAAAGAACCCCTGGACCCCCCTAAAGACCCCCTGGACCCCCTAAAGACCCCCTGGACCCCTTAAAGACCCCCTGGACCCCCCTAAAGACCCCCTGGACCCCCTAAAGACCCCCTGGACCCCCTAAAGACCCCCTGGACCCCCCTAAAGACCCCCTGGACCCACTAAAGACCCCCTGGACCCCCTAAAGACCCCCTGGACCCCCTAAAGACCCCCTGGACCCCCTAAAGACCCCCTGGACCCCCCTAAAGAAGAGGTCTATTGTTGGTCTCAGAGGGTTAAAGTCCACCATAGCTAGGTTTATACCTAATATGAAGTAAAGTGAGGTAACCTGAAGTGTCCATGAACTAGAAGGTGATGCTGTGAACTCCAGAGCTGCTGTTGTGGATCTGACCCTGACCTGACCTCTGACCTCTGACCTCTGCCCCTGCTCTGGGGATGGACCCAGCAGAACTCCTTGTGTTCCCACAGGGAGGTGTTGGAGGAGCCTCAGCCTGTAACGGGCCTCATTCCTCACTTCTTACAGTCGGAGGAGGTTTAATACCGTACATGGAGACAGACTCAGCCCGCGGCCATGGAAACACACACAGTGCAGTTTATACTGAGGAATACACAGCTGGAACATCTGGATGTTAAACATGTTCCTCTCTCAACGTTAGAAGTATTACACATATATATATAAATACATATATATATATATCCAACTGAAAGAGACCTTTCTCATTCTATGATAAAACCTGGCCTTTAACAATGAATGTCATGCTCTCTGAGGTCCGCTGTATTTCCAAATCAACCCTGCAAGGTTATAAACTGAACCGGGCATTTAAAAAGACACGTTTGGAGTATTCTTATTTATAGCACCTTCTTGGTAATTAACCCCCCGAGACCTGCAGGATCGGGGGAGATCCAGACAGACTTCACTGTCTTTCAGAAATAATGCTACAGAAGTTACGCTAAATGTTGGTGAGGAAAAACTGTCATGTCCATTTTCAAAGGGGTCCCTTGACCTCTGACCTCCAGATCAGTGAATGTAAATGGGTTCTCTGGGTACCCACGAGTCTCCCCTTTACAGACATGCCCACTTTATGATAATCACATGCAGTATAAATGTGTTATTGTCTCCTATTCTAAAATGGTGTATCTGAATATTTCTTCATCCTGGGGTCCATAAACAGTGAATTCCATAAATTGTGTATCAGTGTAAAGCTGAGACTCTGGTGGATCCAATGAGCCCAACTGTATTCATGTGTGATGATGTTAGTCCCCATAGGAGACAGTTCATTGACCTCACTGTATAAAATGACCTGTGGTGACCTCTAGGATAATCACAGCCTCATGAAACTTTACAGCCACAAACTAGAGACCTAGAGCATTCAGAGGATGGATGGATCAAACTAGAGACCTAGAGCATTCAGAGGATGGATGGCTTTCCTAGCTGGATTGACAATAAAGGGGTTTCTGAGCAGTTTACACAACACAAGTTCTCGCCATCTAATCACAGAAAAATGCAATTCTTGCAGAAATCTCCAAATGTGAAAAGTATTTGATCCCAAATCCCAGCATGTCTTTTTCTCTGGTGTTCCTCAAGGTCTTGGTGTCTTAATGTGGTATTTTGGAGGGATTATTGATAATTTTTATCAATTCCCCAGTGGTAAAAAAAAGGTTAAATTTAGCAGCAAATCTGTGGAACAAATGGTATCAACCCAGAAACTGCTGCAACAACTAATGAGTCATAATAGAGCATGAGGATGGACATCATATATTTCTATCATCATGTTCTAAACACTTATAAACTTTCACTATTTATTATAATAAATTAATTAATGTTTATTTCTTATTTATGACTAGAACAACTTGACACACAGTGCTCTCAAATTAATCTCCAGGTTCCAGCTTTCAGATGATGTACACCACTTCTATAGGACATCTACTGTTGACCTGCTATCTCCCCCTAAAGACCACCTGGACCCCCATAAAGACCCCCTGGACCCCCTAAAGACCCCCTGGACCCCCCTATCTCCCCCTAAAGACCCCCTGTCTCCCCCTAAAGACCCCCTGGACCCCCTGGACCCCCTGGACCTCCATATCTCCCCCTAAAGACCCCCTGGACCCCCTGGAACCCCCTAAAGACCCCCTGGACCCCCCTAAAGACCCCCTGGACCCCCTGGAACCCCCTAAAGACCCCCTGGAACCCCCTAAAGACCCACTGGACCCCCCTAAAGACCCCCTGGACCCCCTGGACCCCACTAAGGACCCCCTGGACCCCCCTAAAGACCCCCTGGACCCCCCTAACGACCCCCTGGACCCCCCTAAAGACCCCCTGGACCCCCCTAAAGACCCCCTGAACCCCCCTAAAGACCCCCTGGACCCCCCTAAAGACCCCCCTATCTCCCCCTAAAGACCCCCTGGTCCCCCTAAAGACCTGCTGGACCCCCCTAAAGACCCCCTGGACCCCCCTAAAGACCTGCTGGACCCCCCTAAAGTCCACCATAGCTAGGTTTATACCTAATATGAAGGAAAGTGAGGTAACCTGAAGTGTCCATGAACTAGAAGGTGATGTTGTGAACTCCAGAGCTGCTGTTGTGGATCTGACCCTGACCTCTGACCCTGACCTCTGACCCTGACCTCTGCCCTCTGCCCTCTGACCCTGCTCTGGGGATGGACCCAGCAGAACTCCTTGTGTTCCCACAGGGAGGTGTTGGAGGAGCCTCAGCCTGTAACGGGCCTCATTCCTCACTTCTTACAGTCGGAGGAGGTTTAATACCGTACATGGAGACAGACTCAGCCCGCGGCCATGGAAACACACACGGTGCAGTTTATACTGAGGAATACACAGCTGGAACATCTGGATGTTAAACATGTTCCTCTCTCAACTTTAGAAGTATTACACATATACATATATATATATATATATATATATATATGGGGGGTTATAGCTGCACATGTTGTAAACTGTTATAAGTTGTGATAATATCAGCCTGTAGCAAGATGAGCCCACAGCGGTTCTCCCGGGTTCTACCCGGTTTCTACCGGGTTCTACCGGGTTCCACCTCGTTATATTTAACCGGCTGTGTTTACCTTCTTTAGCCTTCTTCCTTCGGGCCAGAGTTCCTCCGAGCTTCCCCAGGAACGAGTCGTCCTTCTTCCTGGAGGAAGGGGACTTCGGGGTCGGAGACTTCGGAGAGGAGGGAGACTTCTGAGGAGAGGAGGCCATGGTTAGTCCGGGACAGTTAGTCCGGGACAGTTAGCGCGGAACGGCCCGAGTTAAAGGGGAACTCAAAGTTAGTTGGAAAGTCGAGGAAAAAATCACCGTCAACTCCCTAAAGCGGAAACGGAATTCCAAACATTTACTCCCGAAGTTGAGAGGCTCCTCCCCCTCACCGCCTCTCCTCCTCCTCCCCCTCCCCCTCCTCCCTCTCCCTCCCCCCTCTCCTCTCCTCTCCCTCCTCTCCCCCCTCCCCTCCCCCCTCTGGAGGCGGGCCGGTACCAGGCCTGGTACTGGTAGGGTCCTCCCCTCCCCATCCCCTCCCCCTAGCTGGAAGTAAAGATATAAAGTTATATAACTGTTATATTAGTTGCACCACCAGAGGCCGTGCTAACAGAGAGCTAACAGCTAACAGAGAGCTAACAGAGAGCTAACAGCTAACAGAGAGCTAACAGAGAGCTAACAGCTAACAGAGAGCTAACAGAGAGCTAACATCTAACAGCTAACAGAGAGCTAACAGCTAAGAGAGAGCTAACAGCTAACAGAGAGCTAACAGCTAACACAGAGCTAACAGAGAGCTAACAGCTAACAGAGAGATAACAGAGAGCTAACAGAAAGCTAACAGCTAACAGAGAGCTAACAGCTAACAGAGAGCTAACAGCTACCAGAGAGCTAACAGCTAACAGAGAGCTAACAGCTAACAGAGAGCTAACAGCTAACACAGAGCTAACAGTTAACAGAGAGCTAACAGAGAGCTAACAGAGAGCTAACAGAGAGCTAACAGCTAACAGCTACCAGAGAGCTAACAGCTAACAGAGAGCTAACAGCTAACAGAGAGCTAACAGAGAGCTAAAAGCTAACAGAGAGTTAACAGAGAGCTAACAGCTAACAGAGAGCTAACAGAGAGCTAACAGCTAACAGAGAGCTAACAGCTAACAGAGAGCTAACAGAGAGCTAACAGCTAACAGAGAGCTAACAGCTAACAGAGAGCTAACAGAGAGCTAACAGCTAACAGAGAGTTAACAGAGAGCTAACAGCTAACAGAGAGCTAACAGAGAGCTAACAGCTAACAGAGAGCTAACAGAGAGCTAACAGCTAACAGAGAGTTAACAGAGAGCTAACAGCTAACAGAGAGCTAACAGCTAACAGAGAGCTAACAGAGAGCTAACAGCTAACAGAGAGCTAACAGAGAGCTAACAGAGAGCTAACAGCTAACAGAGAGCTAACAGAGAGCTAACAGCTAACAGAGAGCTAACAGAGACCTAACAGCTAACAGAGAGCTAGCAGAGAGCTAACAGCTAACGGCTAACAGCTAACAGCTAAATGTTAGGAGAGCTAACAGCTAACAGCTAAATGTTAGGAGAGCTAACAGCTAACAGCTAAATGTTAGGAGAGCTAACAGCTAACAGCTAAATGTTAGGAGAGCTAACAGATAAATTTTAGGAGAGCTAACGGCTAAATGTTAGGAGAGCTAACAGCTAACAGCTAAATGTTAGGAGAGCTAACAGCTAAATTTTAGGAGAGCTAACGGCTAAATGTTAGGAGAGCTAACAGCTAAATGTTAGGAGAGCTAACGGCTAAATGTTAGGAGAGCTAACAGCTAGATGTTAGGAGAGCTAACAGCTAAATGTTAGGAGAGCTAACAGCTAAATGTTAGGAGAGCTAACAGCTAACAGATAAATGTTAGGAGAGCTAAGAGGCTAAATGTTAGGAGAGCTAACAGCTAACAGCTAAATGTTAGGAGAGCTAACAGCTAAATGTTAGGAGAGCTAACAGCTAACAGCTAAATGTTAGGAGAGCTAACAGCTAACAGCTAAATGTTAGGAGAGCTAACAGCTAACAGATAAATGTTAGGAGAGCTAACAGCCAAATGTTAGGAGAGCTAACAGCTAACAGCTAAATGTTAGGAGAGCTAACAGCTAAATGTTAGGAGAGCTAGCAGCTAACAGTTAAATGTTAGGAGTGCTAACAGCTAACAGATAAATGTTAGGAGAGCTAACAGCTAAATGTTAGGAGAGCTAACAGCTAAATGTTAGGAGAGCTAACAGCTAACAGCTAAATGTTAGGAGAGCTAACAGCTAACAGATAAATATTAGGAGAGCTAACAGCTAACAGATAAATGTTAGGAGAGCTAACAGCTAAAGGTTAGGAGAGCTAACAGCTAGATGTTAGGAGAGCTAACAGCTAAATGTTAGGAGAACTAACAGCTAAATGTTAGGAGAGCTAACAGCTAACAGCTAAATGTTAGGAGAGCTAACAGCTAAATGTTAGGGGAGCTAACAGCTAACAGATAAATGTTAGGAGAGCTAACAGCTAACAGCTAAATGTTAGGGGAGCTAACGGCTAAATGTTAGGAGAGCTAACAGCTAAATGTATATACATATACATATAAATACACACATATATATATGTATATATACATAAACACACACCTACATGATGTATCTCTCTCTATCTCTATCTCTCTCTCTCTCTCTATATATATATATATATATATATATAAACACATACATACATACATACATACATACATACATACATACATACATACATACATACATATATACATAAATATATATACATGTTCAAATAGAGTTTTATAAAAATCTCTTTTATTAAAAAAAAATAAAAGATGCAAACCCAATTTGTATTAATTGTCCGACTGATACAGTTTATATTTGAACACTTACAACTTACGAGACACATGCTAATGGTGTGTGCTTATGTTACAGCAGGATAAAGTTATAGCCCCAACCTCTCTGAATAGAAATATATATATATACTGGATATATACAGTATATACTGTACAGTATATAACAGTACTCACAATTTAAAATACATTTTTATTTAAGATTTGTTTACTCCATTTAAAAGGCTTAAAGCAGCATAAAACCAAAACATATACATTATACATAACACACCATTTTTATCATGAAAACATAACTTATTCTGAATTTAGTGTTGTCACGGATTATCAACTTCTAAGGCCCAGGGACCAAATGAGGAGTGTGGATCCTTGTCCTGGGATTAAAAGTTATGTAAACACATTATTCGTTTTGACTCACAGCTCATACACTTGGTTCAAACCAGCGAAACTAAACAATCACAGTAGATAGTCACAGGGTAAATCCATTCTGAATTAAAGCTGCGAGCAGCGTTGAACGGGCCCTCGCCCCTTTGTGCACGTCGGGGCTACCCGCTGCAGTGCATTTCCATGAAAGTCGGACACTGCACGGAACAGTTAGAGGGTATATTTTGCGTGGAGCGCGTGGAGCTAAAGACTCTTATAAAACATGTCAAGTTTGGGGCAGATTGGACATTGTATAGTCAATTTACAACAACTTCCTGTTTCCTGTAGGTAGTGCTATAACTATCACTCATAATGGCACTTTTCGTGCTCGGGCCTTAATTACAAAGAGCAATCAGTGATGTTACAGAGAGTGGTTTGCCTTGACGGCTAATGGAAGACAACGGCTGTGACGTCACTGACTGGGTTGTGGCCAGATGTGCAACATGCATGAAAGTTTGAACCTGTGCAGATTCAGTGGTCTGTCCTGTGATGCAGTGGTCTGTCCTGTGATTCATTGGTCTGTCCTGTGATGCAGTGGTCTGTCCTGTGATGCAGTGGTCTGTCCTGTGATTCATTGGTCTGTCCTGTGATGCAGTGGTCTGTCCTGTGATTCAGTGGTCTGTCCTGTGATTCATTGGTCTGTCCTGTGATGCAGTGGTCTGTCCTGTGATGCAGTGGTCTGTCCTGTGATTCAGTGGTCTGTCCTGTGATGCAGTGGTCTGTCCTGTGATGCAGTGGTCTGTCCTGTCCTGTGATTCATTGGTCTGTCCTGTGATTCAGTGGTCTGTCCTGTGATGCAGTGGTCTGTCCTGTGATTCAGTGGTCTGTCCTGTGATGCAGTGGTCTGTCCTGTGATTCAGCGGTCTGTCCTGTGATGCAGTGGTCTGTCCTGTGATGCAGTGGTCTGTCCTGTGATGCAGTGGTCTGTCCTGTGATGCAGTGGTCTGTCCTGTGATTCAGTGGTCTGCCTTTCGATTAAGTGGTCTGTCCTGTGATGCAGTGGTCTGTCCTGTGATGCAGTGGTCTGTCCTGTGATTCAGCGGTCTGTCCTGTGATGCAGTGGTCTGTCCTGTGATGCAGTGGTCTGTCCTGTGATGCAGTGGTCTGTCCTGTGATTCAGTGGTCTGCCTTGTGATTAAGTGGTCTGTCCTGTGATGCAGTGGTCTGTCCTGTGATGCAGTGGTCTGTCCTGTGATGCAGTGGTCTGTCCTGTCCTGTGATTCATTGGTCTGTCCTGTGATTCAGTGGTCTGTCCTGTGATGCAGTGGTCTGTCCTGTGATTCAGTGGTCTGTCCTGTGATGCAGTGGTCTGTCCTGTGATGCAGTGGTCTGTCCTGTGATTCAGTGGTCTGTCCTGTGATGCAGTGGTCTGTCCTGTGATGCAGTGGTCTGTCCTGTGATTCAGTGGTCTGTCCTGTGATGCAGTGGTCTGTCCTGTGATGCAGTGGTCTGTCCTGTGATTCAGTGGTCTGTCCTGTGATTCAGTGGTCTATCCTGTGATTCAGTGGTCTGTCCTGTGATTCAGTGGTCTGTCCTGTGATTCAGTGGTCTATCCTGTGATTCAGTGGTCTGTCCTGTGATTCAGTGGTCTGTCCTGTGATTCAGTGGTCTATCCTGTGATTCAGTGGTCTGTCCTATGATGCAGTGGTCTGTCCTGTGATTCAGTGGTCTATCCTCTGATTCAGTGGTCTGTCCTGTGATTCAGTGGTCTGTCCTGTGATTCAGTGGTCTATCCTGTGATTCAGTGGTCTGTCCTATGATGCAGTGGTCTGTCCTGTGATTCATTGGTCTGTCCTGTGATGCAGTGGTCTGTCCTGTGATGCAGTGGTCTGTCCTATGATGCAGTGGTCTGTCCTGTGATGCAGTGGTCTGTCCTGTGATGCAGTGGTCTGTCCTGTGATTCATTGGTCTGTCCTGTGATTCAGTGGTCTGTCCTGTGATGCAGTGGTCTGTCCTATGATGCAGTGGTCTGTCCTGTGATGCAGTGGTCTGTCCTGTGATGCAGTGGTCTGTCCTATGATGCAGTGGTCTGTCCTGTGATGCAGTGGTCTGTCCTGTGATGCAGTGGTCTGTCCTGTGATGCAGTGGTCTGTCCTGTGATTCAGTGGTCTGTCCTGTGATGCAGTGGTCTGTCCTGTGATTCAGTCGTCTGAGGAGTCACCTGGCAGAGGTGCATCTTAACCTGCTGGCTACAAATATATGGCAGTGTTCAGTGGTGCTGGGTATAAATACAATTGGATTTTATTTGACAGTGTACCAGCACAAAGTGAAAAAAATAACCGTATTAAAATAACACACAAGAGCTTAAACTCACACACACATAGCTACAAAGTGACTAACGGTGAATTACATAAAGCAAATCTCTGGATTCATGACACAAATTTAAAACAAACCACGTTGTGTAAAACACTAAGACTTGAGGGAAAGTGTCGTTACATGTGCTATCCAGTGATGCTATACAGTGTTACAATAATAACAGACCTGTCACAACAAGTCAACAAGCAACCACATGAAGCAGTTGATTAGGTAATCCGTTTGGTTTATGAGGTGTGTCTAAATGTCACAAGGCAGTCAAACATATTGTACATCCAGTTTCAGGTCCGTGTCAGCCTGGGCCAGGAAAAATTGCCCTTCTGAGCACAGGGGTCAAATACCCGTAATGGCAGAGATGTGATTAGTCCTCATGGCTGTGAAAGAAGTCATTAGCTCCATTCTTCCTCAGTCTCTGAACTCGGTATACCAGAACTAAGTGAGACTAGGTGAAGCCTTTCTGTCCTCTTTAAGGTGAAGATAACACCTAGACTGTCATGACATTTCCATCCTCACCACATTATCTAGATTTATTACACAGCGTTGTAGAATACTTGATTCTGATTGGTCAATCACGGCGTTCTGCAGTCTGTAATTTCTCTATAACACACCGTTGCTATGTATAGCAGACCGTTGCTATGTATAGCAGACCGTTGCTATGTATAGCAGACCGTTGCTATGTATAGCAGACCGTTATGTATAACAGACAGTTGCTATGTATAACAGACCGTTGCTATGTATAGCAGACCGTTATGTATAACAGACAGTTGCTATGTATAACAGACCGTTGCTATGTATAACAGACCGTTGCTATGTATAGCAGACCGTTGCTATGTATAGCAGACCGTTGCTATGTATAGCAGACCGTTATGTATAACAGACAGTTGCTATGTATAACAGACCGTTGCTATGTATAACAGACCGTTGCTATGTATAACAGACCGTTGCTACGTATAACAGACCGTTGCTATGTGCGCAGTTCTGATGACGGACTCTGGAGGACCGTTTTTGTGCCAAAATATTGATTTCTTCTGTAAGAAGCCGTGTAATAAGCGGGATAATGTATAGCTAGATCAGAGGTCAGCAACCTGCAGCTCTTCAGCTCCTCTCCAGTGGCTCCCTGTGGATTTTTAAAAATGGAAATTAATAACTGTTCTTTTGTTTACATTTTCATTTTTATTTATCATTGTTGTAGGTCTATGGTACGACGGTACGACGGAGTATTAGGGCCACATTGAGGGAAAAAAATAAATCTGAGATTTAGAGAATAAAGTCGTAATATTACGAGAATTAAGTCATAATATTATAAAATAGTAATTTTACGTGTTATTTTCTTTTTTCTCTTAAAGTTATGACTTTATTCCCGTAATATTACGACTTTTTTTTAATCGGAAAGTTATGACTTTATTCTCATAAAGTTAGGACTTTTTTTCTCGTAAGGTTATGACTTTTTTCTCGTAACATTATGACTTTATTCTGTAAATCTCAGATGTTTTTCCCTCAATGTGACCCTAATACTCCGTAGTACATTAACACTTTGTCCCTCACTGCATTAGACTTATATTCTATATACTTAGACTATAAACTGTGTTACCTTCATCACAATGATCAAAGGTTTTGCGGCTCCAGACAGATTTTTTGTCTCTGTTGAGAGTAAAGGTTGCTGACCCCTGACCTCTGACCCCTGACCCCTGACCCCTGACCCCTGGGCTAGCGGGTCATTGTAGTGAAAGAATCCCCTTCAGGACGATGAGATTCTTTCACTACATTAACCCGCTCGCTGTACATTATCTTACTTGTGGCTTTATGATAATAATCCAGACAGATATTAGAATGATAAAATGTCCCCCTGTTTCTTTAAAGTAGAGTTCTGTAGAGCCTCACAGTACTTTACTCTCCATCCTGCTCTTTACAAGCGAGCTGCTCAACCTTCACTCCAGCTTGTCCAGCCCCCAGCTGTGGTCCAGCGGGGCCCAGTGGAACTCGTAGCCTTTGGACAGCACCAGGCTCTCCAGGTCTCTGTCCTCAGCTCTCTCCTTCAGCCTCTGCTCCTCCAGGACCGACACCAACGTGTCTCGTTTCTCCACCATCCTCATGATCTCTGACAGGATCTCCTGCTCCTCCTGCAGCTCAGAGGCGCTCTTCTTTGTATCTGGGGAGGTGAACAGAGACGTGTCTGTTGTTATGTCTGTCTATCAGACTGTGTGTGTGTGTGTGTGTGTGTGTGTGTGTGTGTGTGTGTGTGTGTGAATCCTCACCTTCTGTTGCCATCCTGCGTCGCAGGTCCTGCTGCAGTCGGCTCTGTGTGTCCTGAAGTTCAAGCTCCTGAGCACTAAAGAGAGAGGAGAACATCCAGTGACCTCTACTGGTGAGAAATAGGAACTGCAACCATGTTAACACAATCTATGATTTCCTTGACAAGTCTTTAAAGCTGCAGTAGGCAGGTTGGTTTTTATTAAACGGTCACTACATCCTGACAGTAGTGCATGAGACAGGTAATCTGAAAGTAATCATGTCCCTCTGTGTCCTCCGGTGCTCCTAACGGCATCTGCAGGATTCACAGACTGGAGGAAAACAACCAGTCAGAGCTGATCTGGAGTCTGCCGTCTCTGAGCAGCTGTCAATCACTCACCAGCTCTGATCAAACGGTCAAACTAGTCAGCGTTGATCAAATATGAATCAATATTCTGTTACTGTAATGACTATTTCTCTCCTCAGATGTTCTCAGAATCATCTTGTAGTTACAGTTTAGCTGTAAAATGAGAAAGTTTGTGACCCGGCAGCCATGTTGAGATCTGTTAAGGAAATACCAAGCCCCGCCCACCAGCCGGAGCACAGCCAATAGGAACGCTCTCTCTCTCTGAAATGACCTGTGATTGGTCAAAGTCTCCCGTCACAGACTAGATTATCTAAAGCCTGAAAACAGAGACATGAGGAGGAGCAGAAGTCTAGTTTTCTCTCAGAACACTTGAATTACAATATGCTGAAAGGTTATTATGGGATTTTTGCCCAATGATGATAAAAACATTGTGCCTACTGCAGCTTTAATCCTCGTGTGATTGATGCATTCACTTACAAGATGACGAGTTCAGACTCGTAGCGCGCCAATCTGTTCTTCTCCAGAACGAGTTTAAACCAGGACTGATAGAGCCGGGCCTCGTCACTGCCATCTGCCAGAGAGGATTCTGGGAGGAAGAAGAGGGAGGTCAACGGGGATGAATGTAGCAGGGTTGGGAGGGGAAGAAAGGGAAGAATATTACAGAATTTTACATTAATTAAGGCCATTACAAAAACACACACACACACACACACACACACACACACACACAGGGCGTCTGCTTTGCGTCAACCTGACAGGATCTCTCTGTTCACTAGAACACAAACAAAGGCTGTAGTGTAGAAAGATGAAGCAACAACGGAGTCTCACAGTCTATTGAGAGCTCAGCCATGAACTGTTAGTGAGATAACAAGACAACGCTTCTCTTCTGAAGGCTCTGAAACATCAGCTGAAGCAGCAGAAGGAGGTTCTCACAGAGGAAACCCACTGAGTTGTGCTTTGTGATGTGTTGTTCAGGCTCAGAGACCTCTGGAAGTCACTGCTCTGTGTGGGGGGGGGGAGTAGAGCTCAGTACCTGTTTCTCCTCTTAGGATCTTTTCTATAGTCACTCCTCTCTCCTCCAGATCTCTCTGTTTCTCTGCAACCTCCTCCAGCTGTCTCTGGATGGTCTGGACAAGGAAAGAAAACGGGACATTATATGACACACATATGATCACAGGAAATGATCAGGGACATCAATCTGTCCATTTAGGAAGCACAAGAGATGTGAATCACTTTCAGCTGCTTTGGTGCAAATGAAAGTGACAACAGCAAGACAACCCCCCCCTCCACAAAGGGAATGTGTGCTGGGACCATGGACAGCTCTCCGTTAAAGAAGAGAAAGAGTACCTGAGCTCTGTGAAGCCTCTTCAGCTGTTCTCTCTTAGCCTGCTGAGCCACCGTCTTCTCCTGCTGCTTCCTCAGCCTCTCTGGACACAGCTGGGAAAAGGAAGTACACAGAACATCTCACAACATGTATCTGTAGATACAGTATCTGTAGATACAGTATCTGTAGATACAGTATCTGTAAATACAGTATCTGTAAATACTGTATCTGTAGATACTGTATCTGTAGATGCAGTATCTACAGATACAGTATCTGTAAATACAGTATCTGTAGATACAGTATCTGTAGATGCAGTATCTGTAGATACTGTATCTGTAAGGATTCCCTGTATGGTACGAACAAACCTTCTGATGTGATGTCAGGTTTTCATCCTCACTAGAGGTAGAGGACTCTTCAACATTCTGTTGACTGGAGGCTGGAGGATTAAAACAAGAGAGATTAGTAAGGAAGTAACTTTGAACAAAACAACTGTTTCCATGTATAAGTTGTTAAACAGATAATATTTCATGGTGTGACACTATCAGTCTTTGGTTGAACTCATAACTCAGACATATGCAGCTTGTTACAACGGGTCATATACTGTAGATATATACTGTACATATACTGTACATATATACTGTACATATACTGTACATGTTCTGTACATATATACTGTACATATACTGTACATGTACTGTACCTGTACATATACTGTACATATATACTGTACATATACTGTACATGTACTGTACCTGTACATATACTGTACATATATACTGTAGATATACTGTACATGTTCTGTACATATATACTGTACATATACTGCACGTGTTCTGTAGATATACTGTACCTTTGTTTCTGAGGTTGCTGAGTATCGTCCTGATTTCCTTCTGCCCCTCCTGGTCCTGGTCCTGGTCCTGGTCCTGGTCCTGGTCCTGGTCCTGGTCCTGGTCCTGGTCCTTGCCCTGGTCCTGGTCCTGGTCCTGGACCTGGTCCCGCCCCCCCCTCTTCCTCAGCCTCAGGGATGAGAACAGGTTGACCCTCCTGCTGGGTAACGCAGCCATGTCATCAGAGAACACCCCCCCAGAGTCTCTGCGGCCCTTTAGGGAGACCTGCTGCAGCAGAGAGGGCAGGTCCTGCCCGCCCCCCCACGGGTCGGACCCCCACGGGTCGGACCCTACAGACGCCAGCTTCTCATCTCTGGACGGCTGTGGACCCGCGGTGCTGGGGAGGGAGCTGAAGCTCAACGCTCCGTCTGACATCGGCCTCTGTTTGGACGGCCCGTCCCGTTTGGTCCTTCTGGTGAAGACAAATCATAGCATTCAATGTACATTCAATTTAAATTTTGGTGAGGAAAAACTGTCTTGTCCATTTCCAAAGGGGTCCCTTGACCTCTGACCTCCAGATCAGTGAATGTAAATGGGTTCTATGGGTACCCACGAGTCTCCCCTTTACAGACATGCCCACTTTATGATAATCACATGCAGTTTGGGGCAAGTCATAGTCAAGTCAGCACACTGACACACTGACAGCTGTTGTTGCCTGTTGGGCTGCAGTTTGCCATGTTATGATCTGAGCATATTGTTTTATGCTAAATGCAGAACCTCTGAGGGTTTCTGGACAATATCTGTCATTGTTTTGTGTTGTTAACTGATTAACAATAATAAATATAAACATACATTTACATAAAGCAGCATATTTGTCCACTCCCATGTTGATAAGAGGATTAAATACTTGACTAATCTCCCTTTAAGGTTCATTTAGAACAGATAAAAAAATGTGTGAATAATTTGTGATTAATTGTGATTAACTATAGACAATCATGTGATTAATGGTGATTAAATATTTTAATGGATCGACAGCCCTAATTTTTACCAAATCTTGCCTATAGCAGCTTTAATGTGGTGCTTAAAATAAACTGTGAACAAAGTATTTTGTACAAACATTGTGAGAGCAGTGTTGGACCTGCTGGAGCGATTGGACACACTAAATGTCCTCCTGAAGGCGTTCGCTATAAGCTGGAAGGCCGAGGGGGCCGGGGGGGCCGGGGGGGCCGGGGGGGCCGGGGTTTGGCTCTGGGATGGTTCCCCGTTCTGGCCCGAGTCCGTCTGAAGCTTATCTGCTTCTGTCTCTGCTTTTACCTGATAAAACATCAGAGGACAGGAAAAATGTGGAATTAAGTCGTGTTATCTGTCTCACATCGCTGTCTTTGGACCGCTGTGTTATACTGAAGGACGAGTGAGAGATGAAGAGAGAAAACTAGATGAATGTTCTGTAGAAGCACTAATATGTCTGCCTTAATAAGTGAGTAACTCCACCTGGTCTGTATGTCGATGTGTGTATAAGGTGTTTGTGTTAACTGGAGCTTCCTCCGGTGTGAGCTGCACGTCCCAGTTCAGCAGCTTCTCTTTCTCAGTGACAGATAACATCAAGCGTTTCTTTGGTGAGGACGAGCTGCAGACCGTCTTTCCTGCAGCTGAGTGCTCTTCGCTCTGCTCACGTCCCTCTGAGGGATTCTGGGTATCTGCTGATGTCTTGGAACTGACGTCAGAAATCTGAGAGAACAGGAATCACAGGGTTATTAAAACTATCTATGAATCATGCAGAATACATTGCTTTGACTCTAGTCACACAATTCTCAATGATAAGACTGTTGTAAAGGTACATGTTCTCAATGATAAGACTGTTCTAAAGGTACATGTACACTATATGTGGTGTGTATCCAGTAGTGTTGTTGATACGATACCCTGCCTAAATATCTGGATACAGATACTGAAACGATTCCGCGGCAAAAAATCTAAAACATCAGGACAAGTAACGGAATAATAGATGACAGAACATGGAACTTGATTATTTTTTAAATATGGTTTTATTAATAAAAAATTTAAAAATGTATTTATTAAAAAAAACGGTCTGTTATACGTAGCAACGGTCTGTTATACGTAGCAACGGTCTGTTATACGTAGCAACGGTCTGTTATACGTAGCAAACGGTCTGCTATACGTAGCAACGGTCTGTTATACGTAGCAACGGTCTGTTATACGTAGCAACGGTCTGATATACATAGCAACGGTTTGCTATACGTAGCAACGGTCTGTTATACGTAGCAACGGTCTGTTATACGTAGCAACGGTCTGTTATACGTAGCAACGGTCTGTAATACGTAGCAACGGTCTGTTATACGTAGCAACGGTCTGATATACGTAGCAACGGTTTGCTATACGTAGCAACGGTCTGTTATACGTAGCAACGGTCTGCTATACGTAGCAACGGTCTGTTATACGTAGCAACGGTCAAAATAATACTTTAACACCTGCTCTTTGGTGGATTATTAGAATTACAAGAGATGTTTGGACAGACATCTACATTGAGGGTTTGGACAGCCGTGCTGTTATTTCCTTGTTCTTTTGAAGGGAGTTCTGCTGATAGAGACGCCAGCTCAGAGTGAGGCTGAGGTTCATGACCTGCTTTAATCTTCTCTTGTTGACTCCATCCTCCTGGTTATCACTACAGTTTACTTTTTCACCGCTCACTTCAACCAGCAGTAAAGTTCTAACTTCCTGCTCCTGATCCCAGTTCTGATGGCGTCCTCTAAAGCAGACACACACACACACACACACACACACACACACACACACACACACACATACATGACCCCGTGGTCGCACATCGACTTAACTCACGGCTCCTATTTAAACACGGTCATTCTTAAAGTACCGGTACTAACTAAACGGGGTATCGTACCCTTCTTAACGGCAGGATATCACGACACCTTTCTAGTATCGGTGTACCGTGTAACACTACAGTATCCAGTAAATCTAGAATGAACTCCATGTGACATACAGTTTGGTTTTCTGCTGAGGTGATCTCCTCTAATTCAGAGTCCGCCTCAGGAACAGTCTCCGGTCCATCTTTGTCCAGAGGCCAGCTTCTGTGGAAGTGCTTGACGATGATCAGAGGGAAGGCTGCATGAGGGAACAAAGTACACCGTTAGTTGTTTGTTTGAGACTTAGAATTTATTATAGCATCTAACGCTCGTCCCTATGGAAGTAGAACATGCTTACCGTAAGTCGCTTTCAACAACTGTGTCTGCCAAATGAATGTAATGTAATGTTATGGAATGGATGTTAAAACAAAATACTACTAGGGCTGTCAATTGGAAATATTTAATCGTGATTAATCGCAGGTTTGTCCATAGTTACTCATGATTAATCGCAAATTAATCACACATTTTTTATCTGTTCTAAATGTACCTTAAAGGGAGATTTGTCAAGTATTTAATCCTCTTATCAACATGGGAGTGGACAAATATGCTGCTTTATGCAAATGTATGTATATATTTATTATTGTAAATCAATGAACAACACAAAACAATGACAGATATTGTCCAGAAACCCTCACGGGTACTGCATTTAGCATAAAGGGGTCCCTTGACCTCTGACTTCAAAATATGTGAATGTGTGAGGGTTGTTGTCCAAAATAAAAGTCTGAAAATTGTCAAAAAAAATGTTCGATAAAAGTCTGAAAAATGTTTAAAAAAAAAAATATTCAAAAAAAGTTTTTAAAAAGTCTGGAAAATATCCAAAAGAAAGGTAGAAGAAAAGTCCGATACTGGTATCATATGGAACTAGAGAACCTGATGAATCCATCGGTACCAACCAGGTCAGACTAGCTGGTCATGAAGGAGGTTAAATAACGCTCCAAACTTACGCTAAATTTTGGCGAGGAAAAACTGTCATGTCCATTCTCAAAGGGGTCCGTTGACCTCTGCATATTTACCGCAGCATATCTGTCCACTCTAATGTTGAGTATTAATAGTAGTATTAAATACTTGACTAATCTCCCTTTAAGGTACATTTAGAACAGATAAAAGATGTGTGATTAATCATGATTAACTCTGGACAATCATGCGAATAATCATGATTAACTATTTGAACCGATGGCCAGCCCTAGTTGTGGTGTATCCACGAAAATACAATCACTGTGACGCATTAAAGGGATAGTTCAGGTGTTTCTCAGTGGGGTTGTATGAGGTTCTTCTCCATAGTCAGTGTATTACCTACAGTAGATGGCGGTTAGCAGGCCCCCCCCCCCCCCCAGCTTGGAGGAACAGACAGGAGTTACAGCATGGAATAAGATCTATGTACTGCTGTGGACGGGGCCGGCAGCAAAACAGTATTTTAGACACCAAAAAGAAAGGCCCATCTAAAACAATCAATATCTATTTAAGTGTTCGCTATATTTAGAATATTTTCACCTCTTTACCTCGCTGTCAGACAGTCCTTTCTGACGGGGAACTGAAGCCGTTGTATCAATCTATGCTCTCGCCAAAACCACCAAACTCCATTGTAAAAAACAGTAATTTTACCTGGTAGAACAAAGTGGTTGCTGGTCTACTGCTGGTCGGTTAGTTTGTTTAAGTTATTGTGTGACTTTGGTGAATCCGAACTAACCAAAGTCACACAGTAACACAGACAGACTAACCGATCGAGGCAGCGGTACACCAGCAACTCCCGTATTCTGCTAAGTAAAGTTACCCGTTTTTTTTCAATGGAGTCTGGTTGCTTTGCCGAGAGCATAGATGACGGCTTCAGATCCCCGCAGGAAATATATGTCATCTACTGTAGGTAATACACTGACTATGGATAAGTACCTCATAAAACCCCACTGAGAAGCATCCAAACTGTCCCTTTAACCTCATATCACAGTGGTGAAGCCTTATTACTGGACAAAACTAGCCCACTGAGAAACACCTGTAAGGTGAGGTGTTAGGCTGAGGCTACAGAGAGTGTGATGGAACAATACTGACCTCTAGTGTTGTACGTGCTGCATTACGACAGAGTTCATATCTGCACTGACCTCAGACACAGTCACCGTGCAGTGAGACAACTCTCCACTGACAGTTATTTCAATTATAACACAGCATGCTCGTATTTATACGTGTGCACGTCACACATCTGATTAGTGTTACAGCCCTCTGCTTAGCACTGTGACATCTCTATCAACTGTAGCTTATGGAGGACGGAACCTGCCAAAATCAATAAATGACTCGATAAAACAATAAGTATTTCGTTAAATGTAGCAAAAATAATATTAGAAGTAAATGTAGCCATTAATTAATTAATTAATTAATGCATATATTTTTCATGTATTTTATATTTATTTCTAAATGTATGTATTTATTTACATATTTATGCATTTATTCATTTATTTATTTCTGCACAATTTTCCCTTTGCATTTCACCCCTTTTTTATTTCCCCAAACTTATTTATTTCTGTATTATTTTCTTTATATATTTACACATTTCTTCATGTATTTCTGCCTGATTATGCAAATGAGGGAGCTGTCATTCAACGTGTGGGGGTGAAATGCAAAGGGCAAATCATGCATAAATAAATAAATTAATAAATACATAAATAAATAAATAAATAAATACATTAAAAATAAATATAAAAAAATTAAACATATAAGTGCAAAAATAAATAAATGAATAAAACATAAATGAATAAACTAAAAATAAATGCAAAAATAAATAAATAATTAAAAAATACATAAACATAGAGCAAATTAAAACAGAAACGTCAATTTATGTCTCATTTTATCAATTAATTAATGACTACAATTATTTTTGAATATTATTTTTGCTACATGTAATGACATATTTATTATCAAGTCATTTATTCATTTTGTTTTTGATTTTGGCAGGTTCCGTCCTCCATAGTAGCTGAGGCTAGAAGACTAATTAATAAATACCAACATTATTTGATCAAACATGACAAGAAATCCCAAGGATTATACTTAAACTTATACTTAAAAAAATACTAAAACTGACCAGGCACACAGGTCTCAATCAAACCGAAAATTGAATTGAAGATGGGAGAAGCAATGCACAGACAATATGAGGTACTCACTCCCTCTGATCTTCCGTTTCCATCGATTATTCTGTCTGCTGCTGCTGTGATCTACAGAGACGGAGAAAACAAAATGAAACCAACGAAATAATCAACCTGTTACATGATAACAGCACAAATTCCCAAGCCGGGGTCAACCCTATGTTCCCGGGGTCAACCCTATGTTCCCATGGTCAACCCTATGTTCCCGGGGTCAACCCTATGTTCCCATGGTCAACCCTATGTTCCCATGGTCAACCCTATGTTCCCGGGGTCAACCCTATGTTCCCATGGTCAACCCTATGTTCCCATGGTCAACCCTATGTTCCCGGGGTCAACCCTATGTTCCCATGGTCAACCCTATGTTCCCGGGGTCAACCCTATGTTCCCGGGGTCAACCCTATGTTCCCATGGTCAACCCTATGTTCCCATGGTCAACCCTATGTTCCCATGGTCAACCCTATGTTCCCGGGGTCAACCCTATGTTCCCATGGTCAACCCTATGTTCCCGGGGTCAACCCTATGTTCCCATGGTCAACCCTATGTTCCCATGGTCAACCCTATGTTCCCGGGGTCAACCCTATGTTCCCATGGTCAACCCTATGTTCCCGGGGTCAACCCTATGTTCCCGGGGTCAACCCTATGTTCCCGGGGTCAACCCTATGTTCCCGGGGTCCTCGTTTTAAGAGACTGGTGAGGCAATACGATGAAGGGAGATGGACGTTTCAAATGCAGTTTGAATGGTTAAAATCTCTTCAGCCACTCAGTGAGGGTTCAAAGAGTATAACATCAGTAGGCTATAAGCTGTAGGTGGGTGATTTCAACATAACACCAATGATCTATCTGGGCGTTCCTGATCTATGTAAACTAATGATATACTTGGGCGTTCCTGTTCTACGTAAACTAATGATATACTTGGGCGTTCCTGTTCTACGTAAACCAATGATCTATGTGGGCGTTCCTGTTCCACGTAAACTAAGGATCTACGTGGGCGTTCCTGTTCTACGTAAAGTAATGATCTATGTGGGCGTTCATGTTCGTCATAAACTAATGATCTACGTGGGCGTTCCTGTTCTACATAAACTAATGATCTACATGGGCGTTCCTGATCTATGTAAACTAATGATCTACATTGGCGTTCCTGTTCTACGTAAACTAATGATCTAGATTGGCGTTACTGTTTTACATAAACTAATGATCTACGTGGGCGTTCCTGTTCTACGTAAACCAATGATCTACGTGGGCGTTCCTGTGCTACGTAAAACAATGATCTACGTGGGCGTTCCTGTTCTATATAAACTAATGATCTACATGGGCGTTCCTGTTCTATATAAACTAATGATCTACGTGGGCGTTCCTGATCTGTGTAAACTAATGATCTACATGGGCGTTCCTGTTCTATATAAACTAATGATCTACGTGGGCGTTCCTGTTCTACGTAAACCAATGATCTGCGTGGGCGTTCCTGTTCTATATAAACTAATGATCTACATGGGCGTTCCTGTTCTATATAAACTAATGATCTACGTGGGCGTTCCTGTTCTACGTAAACCAATGATCTACGTGGGCGTTCCTGTTCTATATAAACTAATGATCTACATGGGCGTTCCTGTTCTATATAAACTAATGATCTACATGGGCGTTCCTGTTCTATATAAACTAATGATCTACATGGGCGTTCCTGTTCTATGTAAACCAATGATCTATGTGGGCGTTCCTGTTCTACGTAAACTAATGATCTACGTGGGCGTGCCTGTTCTACATAAACTAATGATCTACGTGGGCGTGCCTGTTCTACATAAACTAATGATCTATGTGGGCGTTCCTGTTCTACGTAAACCAATGATCTATGTGGGCGTTCCTGTTCTACATAAACTAATGATCTACATGGGCGTTCCTGTTCTAAGTAAACCAATGTTCTACGTGGGCGTGCCTGTTCTACATAAACTAATGATCTATGTGGGCGTTCCGGTTCTACGTAAACTAATGATCAACGTGGACGTTACTGTTCTACGTAAACCAATGATCTACGTGGGCGTTCCTGTTCTACGTAAACCAATGATCTACGTGGACGTTTCTGTTCTATGTAAACCAATGATCTACGTGGGCGTTCCTGTTCTACGTAAAAACAATGATCTACGTGGGCGTTCCTGTTCCACGTAAACTAATGATCTACTTGGGCGTTCCTGTTCTACGTTAACTAAGGATCTACGTCGGTGTTCCTGTTCTACGTAAACTAATGATCTATGTGGGCGTTCCTGTTCTACGTAAACTAATGATCTACGTGGGCGTTCGTGTTCTATATAAACTAATGATCTATGTGGGCGTTCCTGTTCTACGTAAACTAATGATCTACGTGGGCGTTCGTGTTCTATGTAAACCAATGATCTATGTGGTCGTTCCTGTTCTATATAAACTAATGATCTACGTGCGCGTTCCTGTTCTACGTAAACCAATGATCTACGTGGGCGTTCCTGTTCTATGTAAACTAATGATCTACGTGGGCGTTCCTGTTCTGCCAGTTCAACATTCTCCCTCTGGGAATATCAGGTTATCAACTAATAACAGTCAGTCAGACTGTCATATGTGCAGCGCAGTACCTTTGTTAATAGCTTTGAGAGACAGAAAAACTTTCTTTAGGTCACTAAAGGTACCCAGTGCTGCATATCTTGGTGGCTTGAAAATGAGACCACAAACATACATAACTGTAGGAGCCACACTAACCTTTGGTACTGTCCTGGCTTTGGGCCTTGGCCTCTGTAGTATCTTGTGCTGTGTCATCCAGAGCTTCAACAGCCATCTCTGTGTCTTCAGGAACTACTTTCTGACCTTTATCAAGCTGCTCTGAAAGCAAGCTGGACGCCCCACCTGCAAATAAAAACAGTATGTGGCCATTACGTTTTAACTAGCTTTGAATTAATGCTAACCGGTGTTACAGTAAACATAGCATTCATGCATAATGTCTCATTGGGAGTCTGCTTCAGATCAGGCTGTTACTACACTTCTTGTGTACTACATTATCTAAAACATTCAGTGTAGCATGCCAGGTACCAAACAAATATATTCATGTCAGGCAGCAAACATATCTTAATATACCTTTCACACAGTAAAAGTACTTATTGAAAATAATGAATACAGTTTCTGAAAGTGACACATGCCGTATAAAAGCACACTCCAAGGTAAAACATTCATTTCTATTTGCAACACAAGCACTGATAAAATCCATGTTCATAGCAGTACTCACAGAATAATGGAGTCAACATTGTACAGAATCTTTCCAAAGGTGATTCCACTTGGTCACAGCAAAGAAATGAAAATATCTTCATACAACCTTTGTGTGCAGTGGGCCTGTCAGCCATTAGATAGACAGACCTTCATTAAAGAGGACCTATCATGCTCATTTTCAGGGGCACACTTGTATGTACTGTTCTAGTGTTTCTACTAGAACATGTTTACATGCTTTAATGTTCAAAAACGATTTATTTTTCTCATAGCGGCTGTGCTGCAGCTCCTCTTTTCACCCTCTGTCTGAAATCTGTTTGAGCTTCTGCAAAAAGCCCAGTCTGCTCTGATTGGTCAGCTGGCCCAGTGTTGTGATTGGTCAACTGAACCAAACTCTTCGGACTCCGCTTCAGCTCCGCTCTAACTAGCATTGTTTGAGGGAGTGCCAAACTAGCCGCTAGGCAGGTATTATGCAAATGTGTTACTTGGTGACATCACCACGTTACAGAAGAAAAGGCGGGACTTCAAGCGAGGCGTTTCAGATAGTCCAGGGTCAGTGTTTCTGTGGGGGGGAGGAACTCTCTTTGCAGACCTTTTACATGCACAAAAAACCCTCTATAACACGCTAAAGGAAAGAGAAAAAAGCATAATAGGTCCTCTTTAATATGCCTCTTGTACCCACTGATGTTTGTCTAAAGGTTAGAATGACAGGAGAATCACACTTTACCAGACGATACATACTGTAGATCCCAAACCCAGAAGAGAGGATAGAGCAGACCCACTAGCAGAACCCACGAGGAAGCTGACAGGAGGAACTTGATTCACTTCAATTCTGTTCAGGTTGACCGGAGTGTTGTTCAATTAGGTTAAATTGAACTTTGCTCAACAGTATTTGATTATGGCTCAGATTTTGCATATAGCCTAATGTTTTTTTTTTATCTATTTTTCACGTTACATTAAAATGACCTTTCTTTTGCAGCAGAAGCTTTTAAAGCCATGTGATGGACCCCGTTGCCGTGCCGACCTCTCAATCCGCTGCAAACTGAAAAGGTTGTCGAGCCTTTCATCAGATGTCACAAAGCACACGTTATTGCTGAGTTAACAAAAGCTGTGATTGGGACTGTGATTCATGTGGGTGATGTTACGGCAACAGCACAGCTGGAAAAAGGGATTTGCTTTTTGATGAAGTTGTTAATTTTGTGGTTAAAAGATGTGGAAATATTTAGAATATATCATGTAAATCAAGCTTCGGTTTCTTGGAATTATTCACAATTGGCAACAAACCACGAAGCAAATTATTTATGTAATCAAATTGATTTATTTTTGAATATATTTACAGCTTATAAATATCATAAATTAAGCAATATTACAGTAATTGTCAATGTGGAAAATAAATAACAAGGCTTGCAGGCTGCTTCAAGACTCATTATAAACACAACTACGAAACATACAGAATACAGCCAACAACATTGAATCTGGCAAAAAGCTGCTATGTGGCTGCTGATCTCCTGAGCAAAGACTAGGAGGTACAGGAAAGAGATCTGGAGAGGGGCTCTGAGGGGGGGGGGCCTCCTTCTGAAACAGAGGGAACCACAGACAGACCACAGACATGTGGACACATCGGTTACTGCCAAACGGCCTGAGAGGAAGGGAGGCTGCTGATGATGATGATGATGATGATGATGATGATGATGCATCAGAGAGAAGAAGTAAATTCATGCAGATGGATGTTTGATGTTAGGGAGGAACACAGCACAACATGAGTGTTAGTGAGGTTAGGTCGGACCAACCAACCAACTAAAAAGGTGCCATGTGTGCATCAATTAACCGTCATCACAAGCTTCCAACAACCTTTAAAGGTTCTGAGAACAGGTCCAACTTAAAAATCTGAGGGAGCTCTCAACTTTTAATCCTTGTCGCAATAAAGGCTTTAAAGCATAAGCCCAGCTATTTATATATAGGGCTGTCAATCAATTAAGATATTTAATCACGATTAATCGCAAATTAATCACACATTTTTTTATCTGTTCTAAATGAACCTTAAAGGGAGATTAGTCAAGTATTTAATCCTCTTATCAACATGGGAGTGGACAAATATGCTGCTTTATGCAAATGTATGTATATATTTATTATTGTAATTTCAATTAATAACACAAAACAATGAGAGATATTGTCCAGAAACCCTCACAGGTACTGCATTTAGCATAAAACAAAACAATATGCTTCAATCAATATCTGGAGGTCAGAGATCAAAATTTAGCCTAACTTTGGAGCGTCATTTAGACTTTTTCGCGACAAGCTAGTATGACATGAGCAGCTACAACCTAAAAATCGCAAGTTCGGTTAACGCGTTAAAGAAATTACTGGCGTTAAAACAAATTTGCGTTTTAATTACGTTATCATTGTGTTAACTTTGACAGCTCTAATTATATAATTTCCTTATTGTCAACGAATCCCATGAAAAGACCAAAAACCCAACAATTAATTGATCCTGCTAACAGGTATTGTTATGTTATATATAGTTTATTCCTCTGTGCCATACAGCTCCATTGTTGTCCAACAACACTGCTTGGGAGGGACAAAGTTATGAAAAACACAAGTCACACTAGCGGCTCTGTGAGGCTGTACTGCTAACGTCAGTATGCTAACGTCAGCATGCTAACGTCAGCATGCTAAAGTCAGTATGCTAACGTCAGCATGCTAACGTCAGCATGCTAACGTCAGCATGCTAACATGCTCACAACAGCTGTGTTTCCATTCAATTGTTAAGCATATTTTAACCGAACCTTTGAAATGACGCAAAAAAAGAAATGTGAATTAGCGCGTTTCCATCAACTGGATTTAAGCGAATAAAGTCGGCTTGTTGGCTACAGCGTAGTTTGGTCAGGAGTTGGTGCTATAGGCAACGCATGGCTGTAATCCGTCAGTAAACAGAGTAGAAGAAGTAAAGTCTAACCATCTACAATCCATCAGACCGGCACAAACAGGTGCTTCACTAAGAGTCAAGGCCAGACAACATGTTGTGCCAATCCATGCAGTAGAGGAGATATTTCACTGGATAAATGAAAAGTCTAAACTGCTGGTAGTGCTTTATAAAAAGTCAGAGGCTCAACAAAGTCTGTGGGCTTCATCCTCTGGGGACCCTGAATGTCCGTATCAAATTCCATGGCGATCCACCCAGTAGTTGTTGGGATATTTCAGTGAGGACCAAAGTGGTGGACCAACATTGTTATCCCTAGAGCCATATCCATGCTAGTGCCACTGCTAGCCACTGTTAGCCACTGTTAGCCACTGTTAGCCACTGTTAGCCACTGTTAGCCACTGCTAGCCACTGTTAGCCACTGCTAGCCACTGTTAGCCACTGCTAGCCACTGTTAGCCACTGCTAGCCACTGTTAGCCACTGCTAGCCACTGTTAGCCACTGCTAGCCACTGTTAGCCACTGCTATCCATTGCTAGCCACTGCTAGCGTAGCTAAAAATGAAACTAGATTTCTATCTTCAGTAGGAAGGAACGGTCTTGGTGCTGAGTGCCACCGACAGGTAGGGAAGTTTGGAAGTGTTGACAAATAGACGACACATTTTTGGTTTTGGTCTTTCCATGGAATTTGTTCACCATAACAAAATGATTTGGTCTTATTTTTGAGAAACACTAGAGCTAAAAATATGGGGTTAACAGGTGAACAAGAGGTGATGCAATATGTTCACTGTAATTTAACCAAGCTATAATATTTAATTTGGAATTGTATCACAATGCTACACAAACACCTTTACCGACTACTGCATGCCAAACTCTGGACTCGTGCTGGTTTGTGATTGGTTAATCTGGGTTAGGTGAAAGGGGGCGGAGCTACAGGGGCAGCCAATGCAAAAGCAACACGACAAGTTCTAATGACCAAAACCGGCCAATCATCACCTTCCTCGCTGGTAGGAATCAGCCAATCAGAGGACAGCATTGGAAACTTGAAACAGACTGAACGAAATGAAGTGAACAAAACAGAGAAAAATGAATTTGGAAAAAAAAAGAAAATGAGTGAGATATGGGAAATAAGAAAAACGGAAAATGGAAGATGGAAAGAAAATACTGAGTGCTGAGAATTACAAGGAAACATACTGTTGGAAATAAAGTTAAAACACTTAGACTTTACATTGAAATGGTCGGACTGCCCAGAAACAGGTCAGTGGTTCAACGCTGCATTTTAACAATTGACTCCTTATTCTGCACAATTAAACCAAACCATCAGAACTAAATTCACCGTAGGCGTCATTTACAACACAGAATATGCAACCCAAAAAAATAAAAAAAATTACAAAAGAATTGCAAAACTTAAATTAAAAAAAAAAGATTTCACTCAGTCAGGAATATACAGTGTTTTGTGTCTTTTTAAAGTACATACGTTCCCTACTGAGCGAAGGGTTATAGAGAAGGCTCATTGTTTTTGACTTGTACTGATTTTCATAGAAAAATAGCCAGACTTTATCAAAAAGGCAAATCGGTCTAAACTGTCTACTAGACTTTCAAATTGATTTTATGTCCCAATGCAACCAAAAGTTGTTGACTAATGAAAATACGGGTCCTCTTATGACAAGCAGAACAAAAAAAGTCTTTCAGTAACATAAAGGGAAGAAAAAAACATTAGGAAAAACTCAACCGAGTTCCAAAGTGGAGAAAAATACTATAAATGGTTGAACGTGTAAATGTTGGAACTTTTGTTATCTAGTTTTTCTATGATTTGATTTTCACTCAACTTTGGTATTATTGATGTAATTATCACTACGGATGCAGCAATCCCACTTTTCCAGTCCTGATACCGATACCTGGGCTTTGTGTATCGGCTGATACCGAGTACGGATCTGATACCAGTGTTTAATTAATCAGCTGTATGTCTCAGTGTGTGGAGGAGACTGAGATCATTCTTTATGTTTTAAGACAACATCAGGCTGGACCTAAACATCACTTTCCTAACATTGTAAAACAAAATGCAATAAATAAATACATAGATTTGAATTTTCCTGAATTGTTATTTATTATTAAGATAATAAATAACTGCACCAGCAACTTGGTGGAATATCTTCAAATCAACAGGAATTATCGTTCAAGTGTAAACTTTTATTAATGCAGCTACAAACTGGTCAAAACTTAAACAGGACTTCAAATCCCAGTATATAATGTATAAAGTATATAAATATAGAATTGAACTGAATAGATCAGACCCATTGTCACCGATATCCGATCCGGTATCGGTGTATCCCTAATTTTCACAATTTTAAAATATTCAAAATAAATTGCCAGATTTTCTTTCCTGTAAAAAAGAAAACCATAAACAAAGATCTCTTAATATATAAAGTGAAATCAGTCAATTACTTCTAACAAAATACATAGCAAAGTGAAATAGTACTTAAAAAAAAAATCAATGACATAAGTATTTCCTGAAATTATATTAAAAAAAATGATAATACCGTTTTGGCATTTCCATTGCACGTCCCTGTGGTGCAGAGTTAAGGTGCAGCAGGCAAAATGCAGTCAGAGTAACGTCATAAACCACGTGGATTATTGTCACGCTGTCCACATGGCTTCAAGGTTAGAGTCAGAGGGCATGTTCCAGGTTACCTGATGTCTGAACACATACCATCCTCTAGTGACAGCTGTGTGATTAAATGTCATTAAGAGCACCTTTGGGTGACGTCTGCAGTCGAAGCAGCCTGGAACAAGCCCGTGTGAGTCGGAGATGCATTCAGCAGAACACAACACCAGGAGAACCGGACAGTACCAACACCTACCAGGAAGTCTGAGCTAATCACCATCAGAGTCTGCAGCATTTCACACATGCATCACCCAGCATGTACAATTTAATGAGCAGGAACACGTGGAACGTAGGACGTCATTTTGAAACGTACAGACGTTTCAAAATGATTCCATTCCCCCCCCCCACCCCCGTTCTATGTGAGCTGCTGCAGCGGGGGCTCCTGGTAGATCTGTCCCAGCAGCTCGTGCATCACACAGAGCAGAGGACAGCCGAGGCTCAGCAGCTCGTACAGGAACACACAGTCATGTGAGCGCCTCCTGACGCTGGCCCCCCCCGCTGCCAGAGACTCACACACACTTCCCAACAGCTGTCGAGGCAACACACACACCGCCCGGCTGGCACGCCGCGGCCAGCTCAGGCCTCGCCTAAGCAAGGAAACCAGAGTACCTGAGGGTTGGATCTGCACGCCGCCCGTCGCCGAGTAGCTCCCGCTGTCCGAGGTCGAGGGCGTGACGCGGCGCTGCTCGTCCTACACCAATCAGAATACACAGAAATACAAGTATTACACATCAGAGGAACACGTGAAGTACAACTATTGTAATCACCAATACTTCTTTTTATTCTTTTACTCTTATTTCCACAGTTTTGGAGCGACATACACACAAAAACAACATCATATTGATGTCTGTGATTACAACACCTGATCTGGGATCAGTCGGTCTGAGAAGTGAAGCCAATGATGAAGTAATCCTTCATCCTGTCTACACGCCAGCGGGGGGGCGACTCCTCTGGTTCTATAGAAGTCTCTGAGAAAACGATCCTACTTCTCTGTGATGTACAGACGCTTGTTGTTGTGATGGCGGGGGGGGGACTTATTTTTTTCTATTTTTTTTTTAAATTTTTTTTGGACATACTACACTTTGACTTTTTTTTTATTTATTTTTTTTAATATGTTTTTTTTTTTTTCATTTTTATAACATACTATACTTTGGCTTTTTTTTTTTTTTTTTACATTTTTATGACATATTTTGGCTTTTTTTTTTTTTTTTTTTTTTACATTTTTTTAGGACATACTATACTTTGACTTTTATTCATTTTTTTTTTTAATATGTTTTTTTTTTTTACATTTTTATGACGTACTATACTTTGGCTTTTTTTTTTTTTTTTTTAAATATATATTTATTTATTTTACCTTTTTAGGACATACTATACTTTGACTTTTTTTTTTTTTTTTTTTTACATTTTTTTAGGACATACTATACTTTGACTTTTTTTTTTTTTTTTTAAATATTTATTTATTTATTTTACCTTTTTCGGACATACTATACTTTGACTTTTTTTTTTTTTTTTTTTTAATATTTGTATTTTTTTTTTACATTTTTAGGACATACTATACTTTGACTTTTTTTAATACTTTTTTTTTATTTTTTATTTTTTTACATTTTAAGGACATACTGTACTTTGACTTTTTTTTTTTTTTTTTTTTTTTTTACATTTGTTTAGGACATACTATACTTTGACTTTTTTTAATACATTTTTTTTTTTTTTTTTTTTATATTTTTAGGACATACTGTACTTTGACTTTTTTTAATACTTTTTTTTTATTTTTTATTTTTTTACATTTTTAGGACATACTATACTTTGACTTTTTTTTTTTTTTAAATATTTTTTTTTTTTTTTACATTTTTATGACATAATATATTTTGGCTTTTTTTTTTTTTTTTTTTTAACATTTTTTTATGACATACTATACTTTGACTTTTTTTAATACTTTTTTTTTAAATATTTATTTATTTATTTTACATTTTTAGGACATACTATACTTTGGCTTTTTTTTTTTTTTTTTTTTAATTTTTATTTATTTTTTTTAACCTTTTTAGGACATACTATACTTTGACTTTTATTTTTTTTTTTTTTTTTACATTTTTTTAGGACATACTATACTTTGACTTTTTTTAATACTTTTTTTTTATTTTTTATTTTTTTACATTTTTAGGACATACTATACTTTGACTTTTTTTAATACATTTTTTTTTTTTTTTTTTTTATATATTTTTAGGACATACTATACTTTGGCTTTTTTTTTTTTTTTTTTCAAATATTTATTTATTTTCTTTACATTTTTACGACATACTATACTTTGACTTTTTTTAATACTTTTTTTTTATTTTTTATTTTTTTACATTTTTAGGACATACTATACTTTGATTTTTTTTTTTTTTAAATATTTTTTTTTTTTTTACATTTTTATGACAATATATTTTGGCTTTTTTTTATTTATTTTTTTTTACATTTTTTTAGGACATACTTTACTCTGACTTTTTTTTTTTTTTTTTTTAATATTTATTTATTTTTTTTACCTTTTTAGGACGTACTATACTTTGACTTTTTTTTTTTTTTTTTAAATATTTATTTATTTTTTTTACATTTTAGGACATACTATACTTTGCCTTTTTTTTTTTTAATTTTTTTTTTTATTAAAAATAAACTTTAAGTTATAATTAGTCACTAAATATGTCTAAATATTTCCTCAGAGTGAGTCGATCACCTTGTTGTTGATCAGTTCATTTCTATTGATCTGTGGAGCATTGACAGCTCACCATGACCCCCCCCCGCTGCTCAGTTAGCGCTGTGTGACCTGAATGTGGATCCAGAACCTCCTTCTGTTTTTAGTAAAGACATGTGATCCCCTCAGAATATGACACATGTTACATCCATCAGTTTACTGCTCAACAGCTCCTGCTCATCTCTGCTGTAGAGCTTGGTTCTGATATACATGCTGTTCTTTCTGCCCCCCCCACCCCAGCTGAGCTCATCATCTCTTTGATGACGTTATATAGTTTTGTTCTTTGTACGTAACCACTGCAGTGTTCCCTACCATTCTCCTCCTGAACCTCCCCACGTGAGTGCTGGACTGCCGCTGGGCATAATGCATCCTGCAGTAGAACTTCGCTGTAAAGGAAGCAAACAAAAATCACAAATCCACACAGCTCCAGTACAATTAAAACAAATCTCCTTAAAATGACGCATTGACACAAAACAACTACGGCTGTCAAAGTTAACGTGATAATAAAACGTTAAAGCAAGTTTGTTTTAACGCCACTAATTTATTTTACGCATTAACGCATATTGTGATTTTTAGGTTGTAGCGGTTCAGTTTTAAAGCTAGAGAGAAGATACTGGTATCATATAAAACTATAAAACCTGATGAATCCATCGGTACCAACCAGGTCAGACTAGCTGGTCATGAAGGAGGTTAAATAACGCTACGAACTTACACTAAATGTTGGTGAGGAAAAACTGTCATGTCCATTTCCAAAGGGGTCCCTTGACCTCTGACCTCCAGATCAGTGAATGTAAATGGGTTCTATGGGTACCCACGAGTCTCCCCTTTACAGACATGCCCACTTTATGATAATCACATGCAGTTTGGGGCAAGTCATAGTGAAGTCAGCACACTGACACACTGACAGCTGTTGTTGCCTGTTGGGCTGCAGTTTGCCATGTTATGATCTGAGCATATTGTTTTATGCTAAATGCAGAACCTGTGAGGGTTTCTGGACAATATCTGTCATTGTTTTGTGTTGTTCACTGATTTACAATAATAAATATATACATACATTTACATAAAGCAGCATATTTGTCCACTCCCATGTTGATAAGAGTATTAAATACTTGACTAATCTCCCTTTAAGGTTCATTTAGAACAGATAAAGAATATCTGATTAATCATGATTAACTCTGGACAATCACGCGATTAATCGCAATTAAATATTTTAATCGATTGACAGGCGTAAAAACAACATTTCCAACTTTGGATTGATTCATATAAACCTCTGAAATCTAAAAACTACAGTGAGAGCCTAAGAAAGGCAATAAGTCAGGTCTCTAAGTGATTAAAGTATATCTACAGAAGAAAACGTCCCTAACTGTGTGTGTTAAAGACACTCACATATATACTGTATATATATATATATATACATATATATATATATATATGTGTGTGTGTTAAAGACACTCACAGGTGGGTTGTTAAAGTGAGTCAAACTTACCCTCCTGAGAGTCGAAGACGTGCCCCCCCAGACGGAGGGTGCTGTTACAGACTTCACAGCGGAAACACTCGCGGTGGAAGAAGTAGCCGTCAGCGCTCAGTCTCTCCATCACGTACACCCGCTTGGTGCAGAAGTGGCAGATGTCGCTGCCGCCGAGCCCGGGGGGGAAGTCCTTACGTACCACACACTGGGAGGAAGAAGACCAGGACGAGGTTAGAGAGATGTTACAGGCTGCCTTCCAGACACGTTTTAATACCATTGTTGATTATCTCCGAGAGATGCCTGCAAAAGGAAGTACACGGGACAGATGTGTGACATGGTCCAGTGGTGGGACGGCCGCACCCATCGGAGAGAACGTTGGACATAACTACCATAAAATCAGTGAGGATCTTTGAAGTGATTCACTGTGTTTTTATGAATAGGTGCAATGTGAAAAAGGGTTGTGCTGCCAAGCTGAATTATGGCAATAACAACAGCAATATGTACGTTTGTTTTTAGACCGCAAGGGTTCATTTTACTGTCAAGTGTCTGTTAATACCGTTAACGTCCCAGTTACTCAGGATGATCCACAAACTTCAAGTCAACTCTCAAGTGAAATGTTGAATGTCCAGGCATGCCAAGTTAGAAAATATAGAAGTGTGTGAAATAAAGCTCAACATCTCAACATGGAATTTTAATCTGTCTAAAGTCCACTTTTCAGGTTAGCACCATAAAGTTGTCTCATGTCACTACAACCAAGTTTCAATTGATTATCTTCATTGATCAAGTCAAATAAGACTTGAGTTCAAATCATGTGACTTGAATCCACACCGCTACCATCAGCAATGTGTGAACATCAAGCTGATTATCATCATCTAGTCTCTTCTAGCTACACTGTAGCTGACATGCTCTTTAAACCACAACGTACTTTCACACTGTGTCCACACAGGGAACGTCAGGAACGCGTGGTAGCTGCGTCGCTGAGCAGCTGTGTGATTCACGCGTCGGTTGTTCTCACCAGCTGTGTTTCTGCTGCGTTTCTGCAGCTGCTGTCAGCTCTTTCTTTCTACATAGAGTTTGCCTTTCATAATGTCCATTTCATTTCATTATAAATGTCCTTTAAATTTATTTTAGACAGAGAAAGGTTAAGAAATGTGTGGTAATTAGTAAATAATAGTAATAATCCACAATTAAAGCCCCGTACTTTATTCATTCATGGAGCTCTCCAAGTCACTGCATGTTCTACAACACTGTCCGGCACATATTTCAGAATAAAAGCCTTGTGTTAACAAATGAAGGAATTCTGTCCACAGAAAAAAAACGCTTGCAGGCTTTTATTTTGAAATGAAAGCAGGAAGTGTTGATTTAAAAAATAAATCTTTACCTTTTTCATGTCCGTAACTTATTCTACAGATAGAGACATCGGAACTGTAGTAATGTTGCTGGTATGATGTTAATATACAGTCAATAGATCACTTTCACTGTCTGTTGTTGCTGTAAACCGCAACTCACGTCAAAAATAGGCGAGACCTCGAATCTCTAGAAGAGACTCAGCTGAGACGCAGCTGGGACGCAGTGTGGATGCTCTAACCTGTAAACACGGACGCCGAAATAAAAAAGGATTGAGCATTCAGAGGATGGATGGATCAGACTAGAGACCTAGAGCATTCAGAGGATGGATGGATCAAACTAGAGACCTGGAGCATTCAGAGGATGGATGGATCAAACTAGAAACCTAAAGCATTCAGAGGATGGATGGATCAAACTAGAGATCTAGAGCATTCAGAGGATAGATGGCTTTCCTAGCTAGATTGACAATAAGGGGGTTTCTGAGCAGTTTAGACAACACAAGTTCTCGCCATCCAATCGCCGAAAAATGCATTCTTGCAGAAATCTCCAAATGTCAAAGGTCTTTGATCCCAAATCACAGCATGTCTTTTTCTCTGGTGTTCCTCAAGGTCTTGGTGTCTTAATGTGGTATTTTGGAGGGATTTTTGATCATAAAAAATAATCTTAACTAAACTGTACTACATTTCCATTTTCACAACAACAAGAAAAAAGACGATGAACTCTGGGTTAGGTTTGTCTCTGCAACATCCACATGCATCTTACCGGCGTGGCATTGGGTCTGTGGTCTGTCTCATACAGGACGGCCAATAGCTGAGCTTTAGCATCTATGGATGATGATACCTTTCCGACTGTACGCTATCGATAATGCCAAGGAAACACAGGTGCAGAGGGTTGGAGGAAGGGGAAAGAAGGAATAGGAAACCACAGAGAGGAGTTAGAAAGAACACAGATGAAAATGCAGAAAAAGCTTTGAATTTGTTGAACTGCATTTAGACCGAGGTATCGACTAGTACCTCTTTAATGTAACTAGCAGCTCCAGTCGGACAACTCTCAGAGCGAACTATTGACTTTTCAGTGATTCTTCTAGGGTTCTCAAGAGCGCAGCTCCCATTGCACTAAATGAACACCAGAAAGAACATCAGTCATACAATGTTTTGCAGTTCACATGTGTCATATGAAAACAGAGTGCCATGAATGTTCTTCCTATACCTCTATGAATTTACTGTTTTCAATCTAACACCACCCTGTTCTAAGGCTGGAAATCAGGAATACATGAATACAATACAGACACAACAGAACAGGCTGTTCTCATACACTGTTCATAACTATACGTAAAGTAATGCACTGTAATTCGTATATAACCCACGTAATCAATCCGTATGTGATGCACGTAATCGTGTGCCAGGAAGTATAGAGATACAAAGTCCACGTAGGGAGGAAGTTGGGGTGAATGGGTGGGACTAAAAACACCCGACTTTCACCAGGAGACTGCTGTTGGTGTCCCGTGTGAAATCAGAAACTTCAATGTTGAGTTATTTGTTAACAGGGGGTGCTACGCTTCAGCAACAGCGCAATCAGTCGGGACGGTGTTATCAGCTGTAACCAACGTATGAGAGGAGTGTAGAGTGACTTATTTGTTACGTAACTTCTGTACTTAAGTAACGCGACTTCCGTAGTTATTTTAACCCAAACGTTGAGTTATTTGTTACGTAACGTCCGTACTTAAGTAATATCACTTCCGTAGTTATTTCAACCCAAACGTTGAAATATTTGTTACGTAACATCCGTACTTAAGTAACACCACTTACGTAGTTATTTTAAGTCAAACGTTGAGTTACTTGTTACGTAACTTACGTAACACCACTTCCATAGTTATTTCAACTCAAATGTTGAGTTATTTGTTACGTAACATCCGTACTTAAGTAACACCACTTCCATAGTTATTTCAAATCAAACGTTGAGTTATTTGTTACGTAACGTCCGTACTTAAGTAACACCACTTCCATAGTTATTTCAAATCAAACGTTGAGTTATTTGTTACGTAACGTCCGTACTTATGTAACGCCACTTACGTAGTTATTTTAACTCAAACGTTGAGTTACTAGTTACGTAACTTACGTACTTAAGTAACACCACTTCCATAGTTATTTCAAGTCAAACGTTTAGTTATTTGTTACGTAACTTACGTACTTAAGTAACACCACTTCGGCAATGATATTAATGAGCATTTAAGACTGATTGAGTTTTCACAGCCAAATGAATTACACTCTAGTAAAGCTACACACCAGAATGTTAACTTGATTTTACATCCCAGTGATATGATAGATGTTTGTAGCTTCGGGAAGGAGCAGTTCCAGCGTCTTTTGGAACAGGAATAACACGTATGAATGAGCAGGTGTCACTGGAATGGTTAATTTGAATTATATATGCTTTACAAGTTATTTATTAAGTTTGCCATAGACAAGAAGGTCTAAATATCTGAATTAAAATACGAAGTATCATTTGAAAATGTTGCCGTGTGCAGATGCAAGATACAAGAACTACTGTCATCATAATAATCTTAAAATTGGTATCAATCCCCTTTAAAATAGCACTAATGTGGGATACGTTCGCTGGAGATCTGCAGGTTATTAGTACTGGACTACATGCATAAGGAAACTGTTACCTTCATGTGATCATTTTCGGCTAATTTCTTATCATCATATGTCTCCTGAGCAGTTTTGTGGACCTTCTCCTGCTCACTTTCCACATTATGGGGAGATGAACTGCTGTGTGCTTTTTCACAGTTACTATCAGAGAGGGAAGAGGAGATCTCCTGGCTCTCATCGAAGCAGGTCGAAGGAAGGCCAGCAGAGGATTTGTTGTTGCATGTGGAGGAATGAGATGAGGGAGTAGAGGAGCCTTTCTGTAGCTTGTCCTTGTGTCCGGCAGTGTACAGGGAGACAGAAGAGAAACCAGCCTGGGCAGTGGGGTCAGGGACAGGGTGGACCTCAGGGTGGATCTCAGGGTGGACTACAGGGTGGACTAGAGGGGGGACTAGAGGGGGGACTAGAGGGGGGACTAGAGGGGGGACTAGACGCGGGACTAGAGGGGGGACTAGAGGGGGGACTACAGGGTGGACTTCAGGGTGGACTACAGGGTGGACTTCAGGGTGGACTTCAGGGTGGACTTCAGGGTGGACTACAGGGGGGACTACAGGGGGGACTACAGGGGGGACTAGAGGGGGGACTACAGGGGGGACTACAGGGTGGACTACAGGGGGGACTACAGGGTGGACTACAGGGTGGACTACAGGGTGGACTACAGGGTGGACTACAGGGTGGAAGGTGGAGCTCTTAGATAGAGAGGCAGAAGGAGGTGGGGACAAGGAAGGAGGTAAAGAGGTAGATTGCCCCACCTACAGAAGAAGAGTGAAACAGAATTTAAAGACTGGGTAGAACAGAGGGAGGAAACTGAAGAGAAATGAACACATCAAATTAAAAGATAAGTGAATTTCACACAGACAAATAAGTGACATTGAAATCAGTTCACTTTTGTTTCAAAGGGGGTACTAAGGAGCCCTACATATGTCCACAGGAGCCCTACACATGTCCACAGGAGCCCTACACATGTCCACAGGAGCCCTACACATGTCCACAGGAGCCCTACACATGTCCACAGGAGCCCTACACATGTCCACAGGAGCCCTACACATGTCCACAGGAGCCCTACACATGTCCACAGGAGCCCTACACATGTCCAGAGGACCCTAGACATGTCCACAGGAGCCCTACACATGTCCACAGGACCCTACACATGTCCACAGGAGCCCTACACATGTCCAAGGGACCCTAGACATGTCCAAAGAAGCCCTACACGTGTCCAAAGGAGCCCTGCACGTGTCCACGGGAGCCCTGCACATGTCCAAAGGAGCCCTACACGTGTCCAAAGGAGCCCTACACATGTCCAAAGGAGCCCTACACATGTCCAAAGGAGCCCTACACGTGTCCAAAGGAGCCCTACACGTGTCCAAAGGAGCCCTACACATGTCCAAAGGAGCCCTACACATGTCCACAGGAGCCCTACACATGTCCAAAGGAGCCCTACACGTGTCCAAAGGAGCCCTACACGTGTCCAAAAAAGCCCTGCATGTGTCCATGGGAGCACTGCACGTGTCCACGGGAGCCCTGCACATGTCCAAAGGAGCCCTACACATGTCCAAAGGAGACCTACACATGTCTAAAGGAGCCCTACGCATGTCCACGGGAGCCCTACACATATCCACATGAGCACGGGAGCCCTACACATGTCCACGGGAGCCCTACATATGTCCACGGGAGCCCTACACATGTCCAAAGGAGCCCTACACTTGTCCAAAGGAGCCCTACACGTGTCCAAAGGAGCCCTGCAGGTGTCCATGGGAGCACTGCACGTGTCCACGAGAGCCCTACACATGTCCACGGGAGCCCTACACGTGTCCACGAGAGCCCTACACGTATCCACAGGAGCCCTACACGTGTCCACGAGAGCCCTACACGTATCCACAGGAGCCCTACACGTATCCACAGGAGCCCTACACATGTCCACAGGAGCCCTACACATGTCCACAGGAGCCCTACACATGTCCACGGGAGCCCTGCACATGTCCACAGGAGCCTCAAGTGATGTCACGTATTTTTGTGCACCAATCAGGAAGTAGCAATATTTGAAACAAAATGTGATGAAAGTTGTGGGGTTAATTGGGCTACTGTCAATCAAATCTGATCAAACCACACACACACACATTCCTGATGAAGCAGATTTTCTGGTGTTAAACTCTTCTAATTAATACCTAAGGTTAATACACCCCCAACATCACGCAAAATGGGCCATTTGACAAACAACACAGTTAGTGTGAACTAAAGTTCTTGAACTCACTTTAGTCTCAAACAGCAAAGTCAGCGAATGATAACAAGCTATATGCAGCAATTCTACAATATGGAGCAAATAATTACCATAAAGATTTGAATCTCAGCAGCAACTGAATACCTAATTTTGACATTTAATTGCTACTGAATGGCCTACTTAGTGTTGAAATTTAAAGGAGCTCTATACGGCATTCAGAGCATTCAAACCACCATCTTTTCCTAAAACTTAACCAAGAACTTCTGTTCCCTAAACACTGCTGGGGTTTGCTCAAGTGCACTGATTGATCGTGTTGCTGGACGCTGAACAGAAATATGAGATTGCTCAATGGATGATGAATATTGTGATGATATTAGTGAGCATTTAAAGCTGCAGTAGGCAGAATGTTTTTGTCATCATTGGGCAAAAATACCATAATAACCTTTCAGCATATTGTAATTCAAGTGTTCTGAGAGAAAACTAGACTTCTGCTCCTCCTCATGTTTCTGTTTTCAGGCTTTAGAAAAATCTAGCACCGTGACGGGAGACTTTGACCAATCACAGGTAATTTCAGAGAGAGAGAGCGTTCCTATTGGCTGTGCTCCGGCTGGTAGGTGGTGCTTGGTATTTCCTCAACAGATCTCAACATGGCTGCTGGGTCACAAACTTTCTCATTTTACAGCTAAACAGTAACTACAAGATGATTCTGAGAACATCTGAGGAGAGAAATAGTCATTACAGTAACAGAATATTGAACATGATTTTTTCCAGATTACCTGTCTCATGCTCTACTGTCAGGATATAGTGACCGTTTTATAAAAATAACTTGTTTTTAATCATATTTGCTCCGTTTCTACCTACTGCAGCTTTAAGACAAATTGTGTTGTCACAGTCAAATGAATACTTTCCCTCTACATAGCAGAATTTTAACTTCATTTTACATCCCAGTGATACAGATGTTTGTAGGCAGAGAGCAGTTCCAACGTCTTTCAGAGCAGAAATAACAGGTATGAGTTCTAAAGGATTTCAGCTCAGCCACCTCCAGGTCAGAGGTGAGAGCTGTGTGGAGGTAACTCCGGCCCACTTTATAGCATCTTTAAATACCACCTCATTTAGGTGGCCTGAACCCCTCGCTTTGAAATATAATAGTCAATTTCAAAAACTTTATTTCAGGTATTTTTTAGGGTTCAGAAAATTCAAGTACCGTTATTCAAAATGTATATTCAAATTGCTCAAATTCCATATAGATCATAAAACTTTCAGATAATGCAAGTTGGTTCATTTTTGGAAGAAAACTATTACAAAGAAAACAGCAGCTCTCCTCTATCTCCACATGAACATGAGACTGATTGTAACACCGTGCTGCACTTCTTACACATGGAACCATCATGCATCGTTTAACAAGTCGAAGAAGCACCAGATGCTGTTAACATGCAACAGAGTCTCAACTATGACATTAGTCAAGCATGAAATAGAGGTTGGTGCAGAACACAACCTGTGATGGAGAGAGAGGAGCAGGAGGTTTGTTGGACCCAGGAAACATGGAGGAGAGGAGGACCGCTCTCTCTTTTATACTCCTCCCAGAATATTCTCCAGCAGACAGTCTGTGGGCTTTACTCTGCACAGACAGCAGGGGGGGGGGGGGGGGGGTGAAAACCGGACCAGAGCCAAAACGAGTTGGAACTAGGGCTGTCAAAGGTTAACGCCATAACACAAATTCATTTTAGCGCCATTAATTTCTTTAACGCATTAACACAACTTGTGATTTTTAGGTTGGCGCGGCTCAGTTTTAAAGCCAGAATGAAGATACTGGATTCATGTGAAACTATAGAACCTGATGAATCCATCGGTACCAAGCAGGTCAGACTAGCTTGTATGAAAAACCTGTCATGTCCATTCTCAAAGGGGTCCCTTGACCTCTGACCTCCAGATCAGTGAATGTAAATGGGTTCTATGGGTACCCACGAGTCTCCCCTTTACAGACATGCCCACTTTATGATAATCACATGCAGTTTGGGGCAAGTCATAGTGAAGTCAGCACACTGACACACTGACAGCTGTTGTTGCCTGTTGGGCTGCAGTTTGCCATGTTATGATCTGAGCATATTGTTTTATGCTAAATGCAGAACCTGTGAGGGTTTCTGGACAATATTTTTCTTGACATTTTCTTTTTTTTACATTTTTCAGACTTTTTTTGGGGACATTTTTTGGACATTTTTCAATTTTTTTTCGAAATTTTTTGAACTTTTTTTATTTTATTTTTTTTTAACATTTTTTGGATATTTTTCAGACTTTTTTTTTTTTTTTTTTCCAGATTTTTTTTTTTTTTTTTTTTAACATTTTTTGCACATTTTTCAATTTTTTTAATTTTTTTTTTACATTTTTCAGACTTTTTGGGGGGACATTTTTTGGACCTTTTTTCAATTTTTTTGGACATTTTTCAGACTTTTTTTTGGACATTATTACGGACATAATCAAGTCAGCACACTGACACACTGACAGCTGTTGTTGCCTGTTGGGCTGCAGTTTGACATGTTATGATCTGAGCATATTGTTTTATGCTAAATGCAGAACCTGTGAGGGTTTCTGGACAATATCTGTCTTGACATTTTTCGGACATTTTTTTTTTTTTTACATTTTCCAGGATTTTTTTGGGGACATTTTTTGACATTTTTTTTTCGACATTCTTTGATTTTTTTTTTTTTTTTCTTTAACATTTTTCAGACTTTTTTTGGGACATTTTTAAGACTTTTTTTTCCATTTTTCAGACATTTTTTTTTTTTTTCGGACATTTTTCCATTTTTCAGACTGTTTAAAAATATTTTTCAGACTTTTTTTGGACATTATTACGGACATAATCAAGTCAGCACACTGACACACTGACAGCTGTTGTTGCCTGTTGGGCTGCAGTTTGCCATGTTATGATTTGAGCATATTGTTTTATGCTAAATGCAGAACCTGTGAGGGTTTCTGGACAATATCTGTCATTGTTTTGTGTTGTTAACTGATTTACAATAATAAATATATACATACATTTACATAAAGCAGCATATTTGTCCACTCCCATGTTGATAAGAGGATTAAATACTTAACTAATCTCCCTTTAAGTTTCATTTAGAACAGATAAAACATGTGTGATTAATTTAAGATTAATCACGATTAACTATGAACAATCATGTGATTAATCACTATTAAATATTTTAATCGAATACAGCCCTAGTTGTAACTAAATTTTTGGTAAAAGTTGTGAAGAATATTGAAATGTACCTGCTGCATCGACTCCTCTGACCTCTCAGAGGAACGGTCCACAGCAGAGAAATGACTGGTTGTCACGTCAGGAGAAGTGCATTCTGGGTAGTAATGTTCAGTAACATTAGGGCCCGGTGAGCGGGGGGGACTTAATGGACTCTTAGACCGCGAGGGAGAAGGAGAGCGACTGTGAGAAGATTTGGGGGAATAGAGGACAGAGGTTTGCTGAGCCACAGCGGTGGGATTCTCCAGTAGACGGAGGTAGATGGAAGGCTGGAAACAGGAAGAACACACGAGGAGTATCCTAGTTATACACATGTTACATATTTATATGGTACTCACAGCTCCTTTAAACATGTGGAAGAAGAGGTTTGATAAATAAGAGGCTGTTCACCCCATACCTGCCATCTGGGGCGGGGGGGAGGCAGAGGAGGAGGAGGGGGGGCATTCTTGGGCTTTGCAAAACGTGGGTTTTCCCTCTCCTCCTCTTCCTCGTCCTCCTCTTCCTCGTCTTCCTCGTCCTCCTCCTCTGAGGAAGGATGTGGAGTGGTGGAAGGAGACAGAGGAGGAGAAAAGGAGGGATCGTATGGCTCCTCATCAGACTGATGCAAGGTGGAGAGGAGAGGAAAGGAGAGGAAAGGAAAGGAAAGGGAAGGAAAGGAAAGGAAAGGAAAGGAAAGGAAAGGAAAGGAAAGGAAAGGAAAGGAAAGGAAAGGAAAGGAAAGGAAAGGAAAAAAGGTAAAGGAAAGGAAAGGGAAGGAAAGGAAAGGAAAGGAAAGGAAAAAAGGGAAAGGAAAGGGAAGGAAAGGAAAGGAAAGGAAAGGAAAGGAAAGGAAAGGAAAGGAAAAAAGGGAAAAGAAAGGAAAGGAAAGGAAAGGAAAGGAAAGGAAAGGAAAGGAAAGGAAAGGAAAGGAAAGGAAAGGAAAGGAAAGGAAAAAAGGGAAAGGAAAGGAAAGGAAAGGAAAAAAGGGAAAAGAAAGGAAAGGAAAGGAAAGGAAAGGAAAGGAAAGGAAAGGAAAAAAGGGAAAGGAAAGGAAAGGAAAGGAAAGGAAAAAGTCTTAAGAGATTGCAAACACGTAGTACAATATTTGGCACTAAAATACAGGTATTGAACAAAGTGTGTAGCAGGATAGCAGTCGATAGAGGGATTAGGATGTAAATCCCACAGTATGGTGAAGGTGTTGCAACTCAACATACCAGAACAGATTAACATAAGAGGATTCTTTGTGCAAAATATATTCTGTGTAAATAGTAAAATTAAGTGTTGGCAGACGTAGCGGAAGGTGATATTATTATTATTATTATTATTATCCACGACAGCGACACTGGTTTTGTTTTCACCCAGTGAGTCTGTGTGTGAGTCATCACGGCAACATGTGGTCCTGCAGGAGGTGTGAACTGGAGCAGGAACTACCACAGAGGAGGTGTGAACTGGAGCAGGAACTACCACAGAGGAGGTGTGAACTGGAGCAGGAACTACCACAGAGGAGGTGTGAACTGGAGCAGGAACTACCACAGAGGAGGTGTGAACTGGAGCAGGAACTACCACAGAGGAGGTGAGAACTGGAGCAGGAACTACCTCAGAGGAGGTGAGAACTGGAGCAGGAACTACCACAGAGGCGGTGTGAACTGGAGCAGGAACTACCACAGAGGAGGTGTGAACTGGAGCAGGAACTACCACAGAGGAGGTGTGAACTGGAGCAGGAACTACCTCAGAGGAGCGGTGAACTGGAGCAGGAACTACCACAGAGGAGGTGTGAACTGGAGTAGGAACTACCACAGAGGAGCGGTGAACTGGAGCAGGAACTACCACAGAGGAGGTGTGAACTGGAGCAGGAACTACCACAGAGGAGCGGTGAACTGGAGCAGGAACTACCACAGAGGAGGTGAGAACTGGAGCAGGAACTACCACAGAGGAGGTGAGAACTGGAGCAGGAACTACCACAGAGGAGGTGTGAACTGGAGCAGGAACTACCACAGAGGAGGTGTGAACTGGAGCAGGAACTACCACAGAGGAGGTGTGAACTAGAGCAGGAACTACCACAGAGGAGGTGTGAACTGGAGCAGGAACTACCACAGAGGAGGTGTGAACTGAGCTAAGGGGGTTATTTTTCCATCTGTGGACAGATCTTGTCACCGAGATAGCGTCACAACCGTGCAAGATGCAGTCACCAAACTTTGCGGGTGTGTAGTTGAGATCATGTGAAGATGGGTGAGGTCCGAGCAGGAGGTAGGAAGTAAGGAGGTAGGAAGTAAGGAGGTAGGAAGTAAGGAGGTAGGAAGAGGGGAACTTTACGCCCTTGGCCTGATTTGGTGTGACTGCTGGTGTGATCCCATCACAAGATGGTCTCTAGTTATTATTGTTATTATTGCTTTTGTTGGATTCCTTAATATTTATTCATCAGAAAGTGATAGTGACACACAGTGTGCTTTCAGTACAGTTCTATAATTACATCTACAGTTAACGTGATAATAACACAAATTCATTTTAACGCCACTAATTTCTTTAACACATTAACACAACTTGTGATGTTTATCTTGTAACGGCTCAGTTTTAAAGCTAGAGTGAAGATACTGGTATCATCTGAAACTAGAGAACCTGATGAATCCATCGGTACCAACCAGGTCAGACTAGCTTGTATGAAAAAACTGTCATGTCCATTCTCAAAGGGGTCCCTTGACCTCTGACCTCCAGATCAGTGAATGTAAATGGGTTCTATGGGTACCCACGAGTCTCCCCTTTACAGACATGCCCACTTTATCATAATCACATGCAGTTTGGGGCAAGTCATAGTGAAGTCAGCACACTGACACACTGACAGCTGTTGTTGCCTGTTGGGCTGCAGTTTGCCATGTTATGATCTGAGCATATTGTTTTATGCTAAATGCAGAACCTGTGAGGGTTTCTGGAAAATATCTGTCATTGTTTTGTGTTGTTAACTGATTTACAATAATAAATATATACATACATTTACATAAAACAGCATATTTGTCCACTCCCATGTTGATAAGAGGATTAAATACTTGACTAATCTCCTTTTAAGGTTCATTTAGAACAGATAAAAAATGTGTGATTAATTGTGATTAATCACAATTAACTATGGACAATCATGCTATCAATCGCAATTAATATCCATTTAATCGATTGACAATTTTAATCTTAAAGGCAACTCAAAATGTAATTGTGATTATTTACTCAATGTGGAAATTTAAATGCCAATGAATTTATAGCATTGAAATATTTTACCATCTCTCTGAATTTATAGTGGTCTGAAATCCCCCTTTTGTAATTTCCTATTTATTGATAAAAGAGAAGAAGATAAAACTTAAGACATAAAACTCCTCAGCAGCCTGAATAGAATCGATTAGACCTACAGTATGTCGTATGATTCAAGCCCTTAATCTCCTTAAGGGTTAGAAATATTCAAACTAAGTATATAAAAAAAGAAACCTCAAAGTCGACGCTCTTCTGGGTCTGATATCTAACTATAACGGGTGTCACCCGTCCCCTACTGTCTGTCTCTCACCTTGATATTTGTCTTTGCAGTCGAGGAGTTCTCCTCAAACTTGGCCAGCAGCTGAGTTGCCATGGAGCGGACCTTGTTCTCCCGCAGCTCCCCGTCCTCACCAGCAGGGGGGGCGCTGTGACAGGACAACTGATGCCATGGGGGGGATTATAGAGGTGAGAGAGGAAGAGACAGGAGGAGAGATCAGGATCAACTGGAGACACATACTACATCACACAGAGCAAAGTGTTACTAACTAAGGTCCACTACTATCTCAGAACAACGGGAACATTTCAGTTTACCTCTGTGAGGTAGTGGTTGCCCTTTCGCCGCCTCTTGTTAAGAGAATCTTCTTCCAGCTTGTTGTCATCCTGTGACAGAAGACACCACAATAAAGATTCATTCAAATGAACAACCAACCACTGAGACTGTGATTAGTGGAAAAGCTGAAAGTGAAACCTCATCATCCAGTCTACTGTTCATGTTAGCAGACATCAAGAACGCCGACGAATCGTTGTGCAGACTGCGTTCGTGATCGGATAACGTGTTTATTACTAGCCATGCTTTGGTTTCGATGTTAGCTGTCTAATCAGTCCCTCCAGGATTTCATGTTTTTTTTTGGTATTGTTGTTAAGTCTACATGTGATACATGTGCCTACCAAATTTCGTACATCTAGATGAAATGTACCGCGAGGGCTGCTTCGTTGAAATTTTGTAGGGGGCGCTATCGAGCCCCTTTGCCACATCCAAGCACAAGAACCACATCAGTTAACATATTTTAGGACTTTTAATGATTGTGCCAAGTTTCGTTCATTTGCAAGCATCTCTAGCCCTTCAAAAACAAATTCCTTTTTCATGGGGAATGATGCGTCGCCACGGCAACCACATTCAACGAAACCTAAAAAGCTTTGTGGTCTGGCATAATGGACTTCTTAACATCACACTGACCAAATTTGAGTTGGATCTGGTTAACCTGCTAAGAGTAGAAGGCCAGTATATAGAGACTGTAACTTCCTGTTGCCTCTAGGTGGCGCTATGAGTATGATTTAAAATTGGCCTGCAGATGTCTTCAGGCCGGGACGCTCATCAAACATGTTTAATATGGAAAAGATCTGACCATCTGCAGGGAACATTGTGTTCATGTGAACATGTTAGAAAGAATTACAGCGGGTGGTTTTTCATGGCGAGTCATCAGATTTGGCCGCGGCGCCGCCATTAAACAAAAACTCACAATTTTCAGTTGCGGCCTAAAATGCCTGATTTCACAGCAGCTTTTCAAAAAGATTGCTATGCACGTTGCAATTTTTTTAGCCGTTTTTTTTGCAATACAGTGAAAATTGTACAAATAGTTGCGATCTTTTGTTTAATTAATTAAAAATCAAAGTTTCAGGGATCTTAGTAACGTTACCAGAAAGGCTCAGCGTTACAAAAACTCTAATTAAATATACTTTATTTATAAATGAAGAAGTTCACCTGCTATCCCCTTTTCACAAAGATCACAGTCAAAACAGCATAAAATATTAAAGTGCACAGAACATTCATATTCGTCAATAATAATTACAAACATAAAACGTTGAGCCTGTTCAGAAGCAGACATGAACCTCACAGTAGAGATGCACCGATTCTGACGTACGAGTTTTTAAGAGTTTGATCTGCAGATTCCGATTTTCTTTCTGATAACTATAACTGACCGCAAGGCTCCAGAATCGTTTATACCACCGCCTGGAACATCCTGAAAAATTATTTCAACCATCCCAAAGTCAGTGTAAACCATCAGAAACTCTAACTGTTCTCCTTTTACTTTCTTATTGTCATCTATTGTGATTATTTACATAAAAATACACAATTCAAATGACTAGGAAATAAATTATTGTATTTTTCGATTTAAATATTTGCTTAGATTAGAAGTAATTCTTGGCATTAGTAGTTTTAATTATACTATATAGGCTATTATAAGCTGCTTAGAGAAGTTAAACAGGTCATAATTCTCTCTCTATTATCTATTTTATATCGCTGTGAAAACATCTCCTTCAAACTACTGGATTTGTTCAAGTTTCTCACCAAGAACTACATTTTACAAGATTACATTTGAACACATGATAACGTTATAATTTACCATCGCCCAGTACTCATTTTTACTGAGCACAGCTTGAACTCATCATAATGTAACCCATGGAACCTCCGTTAACGGAGCTCTTCAGTTCCGTGCTGTCGGCAGACGAGCGATCTGATCACAGTGATACCAGTGTTTAATTAATCAGCTGTATGTCTCACTGTGTGGAAGTTAATGGGATCATTCTGTTATGTGTAAGGAAACATCAGGCTGGACTTAAACATTGATTTCTTAACTTTGTAAAACAAAGTCGCAGTCTGCTGTGATTGGACAAAGTTGCGAGGTCGCGTAAAATTCACAGGGATGATGATGATGATGGTTGAATTTACGTGAATTGTTGCGATCGCAACATCTCCACTTCCTGGAGGGAAGGTCTAATCCAGATTTCAATGACTATGAATCTTTTAATGGTGATGAATGAAAAAGGCCTTGAGGAGGAGGGGGGAGGAGAAGTGAAACTGTGACAGTATTTGGCGTTACCCTGGGTATCCTCTTCTTGGGCTGAGGCAGGTTCAACAGTTTGTGGTTGCTTTTAGCTGGATATCCTTCACTGTTCTCATCTCTGGAACCTGGAACACAAACAGTCATTTTAGGTTTACGTTCATTGACTACAACTTACATTATCCAATGGAAATTTTAGTCCAATGGCTAAATACAACCAAATCACCGGCACTCACAGATAAAAGACTCTTCTTTAGTTTATTCTGGGCAAACAAACCAACGTGTTTCAGCTATAAGCCGTCATCAGGGTCACGGCTGTTCTTACTACCAGGCACCAGATACTGTTCAGGATCTGGAGACGTGCTCGCTGCTATTTCCTATTTTGTCTTAATACAACCGAACCACACACTGAAGCTCCTAAAAGGTCTGTAAGTAGGTTCCCACCAAACGGAGTGTGGTTGAGTGAAAGTAGATTATTCCCCGGCCTCTCGGAGGTGTGGGTTCCTTCGTGGTGACAGCGGTGTGGGTGACACAGACGTCTGCAGGACATTAACATTAAAGCATTAGAAGTGAGACGTGGCCGGAGCTGGAGGAGCTCACAGAGCTGGTGTGAGCAGCTGAGGGAATCCACAGTTACTCACAGAGACTGGATCTGCTTTCCACAGACAGAGCTCACATACCGGTCATTTCTCTGGCAGCGAATAACCTGACCACGGTGCTGTAACGTGCAACTCTAGCTCACTGCAGTGGATCAAATGATCCCCGAGCTTCAGCTGGATGGGAGGAGGAGTTAAAGGAGAGAGGGATGGGAGGAGGAGTTAAAGGAGAGAGGGATGGGAGGAGGAGTTAAAGGAGAGAGGGATGGGAGGAGGAGTTAAAGGAGAGAGGGATGAGGAGGAAGAGTTAAAGGAGAGAGGGATGGGAGGAGGAGTTAAAGGAGAGAGGGATGGGAGGAGGAGTTAAAGGAGAGAGGGATGGGAGGAGGAGTTAAAGGAGAGAGGGATGGGAGGAGGAGTTAAAGGAGAGAGGGATGGGAGGAGGAGTTAAAGGAGAGAGGGATGGGAGGAGGAGTTAAAGGAGAGAGGGATGGGAGGAGGAGTTAAAGGAGAGAGGGCTGGGAGGAGGAGTTAAAGGAGAGAGGGAGTCTGACCGTTGTTGTTTCCTGGGGAGTTCCTGAAGGCTTCGTAGAACTTGGAGAGGTAGAGAACCATCAGCAGCTTGTCTGGTTCAGCCTCAGCAGCGACCTCCTCTCCCCTCGTCACCGGCTGGATGCCGAACTCTCGCTCGGCCACGTCAAACGCCAGCTGGTTGTTCCTCGCCACGTCCTCCTCGTTCAGAGAGTCGTAGTCACTGGGGGGGACAAAGAGTGAGGGTGTGAGGGGGAGGGTAGTGTTCGTGTTGTTGTCCTCCATGTCCCTACTGCTGGCTGGGAGAGAGATGGTGAGGTGAGATAACTGAGAGATACTGCTTCGGTTTCATTCAGCAAGAGATGGAGAAGAAGAGTTCAAACTAAAACAATGCATGTGAGCGTGCCCGAACTGGTTAGCCCGTAGAGGGGAGAATCATGCAACTTCATCATGCAACTTCATCATGCAACTTCATCATGCAACTTCATCATGTAACTTCATCATGCAACTTTATCATGCAACTTTATCATGTAACTTCATTATGCAACTTCATCATGCAACTTCATCATGCAACTTCATCATGCAACTTCATCATGCAACTTCATCATGTAACTTCATCATGCAACTTCATCATGCAACTTCATCATGTAACTTCATCATGCAACTTCATCATGCAACTTCATTATTGCAACTTCATCATGCAACTTCATCATGCAACTTCATCATGTAACTTCATCAACTTCATCATGCAACTTCATCATGCAACTTCATCATGCAACTTCATCATTTAATTTCGTCATTTAACTTCATCATGCAACTTCATCATGCAACTTCATCAACTTCATCATGCACCTTCATCAACTTCATCATGCAACTTCATCATGCAACTTCATCATGCAACTTCATCATGCAACATCATCATGCAACTTCATCATTTAATTTCGTCATTTAACTTCATCATGCAACTTCATCATGCAACTTCATCATGCAACTTCATCATGCAACTTCATCATGTAACTTCATCAACTTCATCATGCAACTTCATCATGTAACTTAATCATGTAACTTTATCATGCAACTTCATCATGTAACTTTATCATGCAACTTTATCATGCAACTTCATCATGCAACTTCATCATGCAACTTTCTCATGCAACTTCATCATGTAACTTCATCATGCAACTTCATCATGCAACTTTCTCATGCAACTTCATCATGCAACTTCATCATGCAACTTCATCATGTAACTTCATCATGCAACTTCATCATGCAACTTCATCATGCAACTTCATCATGCAACTTCATCATTTAACTTCATTATGCAACTTCATCATGCAACTTCATCATGCAACTTCATCATGTAACTTCATCATGCAACTTCATCATGCAACTTCATCATGCAACTTCATCATGCAACTTCATCATGCAACTTCATCATGCAACTTCATCATGTAACTTCATCATGTAACTTCATCATGCAACTTCATCATGCAACTTCATCATGCAACTTCATCATGTAACTTCCGTACTTAAGTTACAGCACTTCCAGAGTAATTTTAACCCAAACCACCATCTTTTCCTAAACCTAACTAAGTACTTTTATTTTGTAAAGATTGGAGCATAAATTGACATGTGCGTCTCGAGTTGTTGGACATTTCTAGGAAAACGCACAAAAAATATCTTGTTGAAAGTCGTGCTGAGCGTCCCGAGGAAAAAAAAGTGAAATTTGTGTCTCTGTACACGAATCAAATAGATTAAATTTCGTGACTATTTCACAAACTGCTGTGAGACTGAGTTGGAAGTACTCATGTTGAAAGGTGCTATAGAAATATAGTCTATTATTATTATTATTATTATTATTATTACTGGAATAATCTGCAACACAGCTCTAAGTTAGAGACACTCTGAGTCATCTGAGAGACTTTAAAGCTTTACTAGCTTATATTTCTAATAATATGTGTGATTGTTTTAATTAGCGTTTTGACTGAATGAATAAATAAAGCTTAAAGAGGATCTATTGCACTTTTTCCCTGTTCTTTAGTGTCTTATACAGTTTTATGTGCATGTTAAAGATCTGCAAAGGGAGTTCCTCTCCCCCCCACAGAAACACTGATCCTGAACCACCTGAAACGCCTCGCTTGAAGTCCCGCCTTTTCTTCTGTTACGTGGTGATGTCACCAAGTAACACATTTGCATAATGGCTAGTTTGGAGCTCAAACAAAGAGGAGCTGCAGCCAGTATGAGGAAAATAAAGCGTTTTTTGAACATTAAAGCATGTAAACATGTTCTAGTAGAAACCTAAAATACAAGTATGAACCTTTAACCTGTAAATAAGCATCATAGTTCCTCTTTAACTAACCAACTCTGAGAGCTGACTGTCTACACATTACTTCAACAGAAAGATTCATCATTACCAGGCTGCTCAGTTCAAAGAGAGCCAGTCTGTACAGGTGGCTCTTTACAAGAAACGAGCTAAACCTGAATAACCACCAACATTTCCACGTGTTTCTTGTGTGCTGTTGTGTGTGTGTGTGTGTGTGTGTTCTTACATGAGCTCCGGCCTCTGGCGGTGTAGGAGAGCGCAGAGGGCCAGGCCGTCCCTCCAAGAAGAAGTGAGGTTGGTGACGTCGACCCCTCTGTAGCCCTGAGTCTGTTTCTGACACCAGGTCAGCAGCCGGCCAGGACGCACCTCGGACTCTACACCAGACGGAACCAACAACAGTCAGCAGGGTCCGGATACAGCTGCTGTACAGTCAATTCACCCTTTGACATACAATCATAAAATCTCTGCATGTGAACGAGCCCTGAGACTTGCCAGACTTGGATCACCTCCCCAGCCTCAGGTAGAGGAACCATGGCAGGAAAAGCAGAGCAGACATTCAGGGAAGGGCACAAACCGGCCTACTTTAACAGATACCTCAGATCTGCAGCTCGCACTCTGACTGGAAATTAGCTATTCATTTAACTTTAAAGTCATGTTAGAGGCTGATGTTTGCAGTGCTGTTTGTGTTATATTCCTCATATTAAGCCTACTCTCACTGATATAGACTAAATATGAGAAACACCTCTCAGTATATCACAATACAAGTCATCAGCACCACAAACACCCAAATGACCATGAAGTTAAATCAGAACCTCTCTAAAACGATTTCAACAAAGAGTGGACATTATAACGAGGACTGTCAATCAATTAAAATATTTGTCGCAAATTTTTTATCTGCAATAGCATAACTACCTAGAATGACAATAAGGGGGTTTCTGAGCTGTTAACACAACACAAGTTCTCGCCATCCAATCAACCAAAAATGCAATTCTTGCAGAAATCTCCAAATGTCAAAAGTTTTTGATCCCAAATCACAGCATGTCTTTTTCTCTGGTGTTCCTCAAGGTCTTGGTGTCTTAATGTGGTATTTTAGAGGGATTATTGATCATTTTTATCAATTCTCCAGTGGTAAAAAATGGTTAAATTTAGCACCAAATCTTTGGAACAAATGGTATCAACCCTAAAACTGCTGCAACAACTTATGAGACATAATAGAGCATGAGGATGGACATCAGATACTTCTATCATCATGTTCTAAACCCTTATAGACTTTCACTATTTATCTTCTAATTTATTACTATAACAACTTGACCCACAGTGCTGAGCAGCATCTCAAATTAATCTTCAGGTTCCAGCTTTCAGATGATGTACACCACTTCTATGTGACATCTACTGCTGACCTGCTATCTCCCCCTAAAGACCCCCTGGACCCCCCTAAAGAAGACTAAAACGGGTCTATTGTGGGTCTCAGAGGGATAAAGCTGCTTTACATTGCGACTAAACAATGCCAGTCTCAGTCGCATACTGTTTATCAGTCAGAGTAGAGCCGGTCTGAGCGGCATCATGTCTGACCCCCATGTGGCTGTAATGTTATCCAGCTGTATTGTCTGTGATGAGGTGTGTCAGCCTGTGACGGAGATAAGGATAAAGTTTCCCCTCAGTGGAGCTCAGTAGACATTCACCACGATGTCAACCTTCTTTTCTCTCCGGTAAACTTCAGTTCACTTTGTTAAAGAAACAGCATGTTGAAAAGGCTCAGCCTCTGTTAAAGCTATGAGCTGAGTCAGGGTTGAGACCGTTCTTTAAACAGCGTCTTAATTTCACGTATGAAGGTATCAAAGCTTCATGTTAATGGGGCTGCGGATGCATCTAATCTCAGCGGTGGCTCATAGGAAGATCAGGTTACCATGACAACATGACAGTAGAATACACTCCCATCTGAGAAGTTGGCAGCAGCTCAAGATATTTGCATCTACAGTCTGTTATTACAGCAGCATGAGCACATATCACATTAACCCTATAATCAGTATATAGGAGCTCAACACTGTCGTAAATCATAATCAACGCTAACAATGCACTCTGATTCTTAAATCACACACATTTTATTGTCTTAAAACTAGGACTGTCAATCGATTCAAATAGTTAATCGCGATTAATCACAAATTTTGCACATTTTTTATCTGTTCTAAATGAACCTTAAATGGAGATTAGTCAAGTAATTAATCCTCTTATCAACATGGGAGTGGACATAAACTTGGGGGTTGCATCTCACCTCTTCTGGACAAGTTGACTGATCTCCGTGTTGGTCCTCCTCTTCCCAGGTGGCCGGAGTCCTGTTGGCCGTCAATGAACAGGTGACGCACCTGAAAGAAGAAAAAACAGAGGCGAGAGAGAAAGACATGAGAAGATATGCAAGCAAATATAATAATATACAAAATAATTAAATAATTCAGATTTTAAAATGGTTTTAAACTTGATCAAATAATGTTTAACACAATCACAGAGACACTTTAAGTCATTGCAGAATCAAACAGTAGGATTTAGAAGATCTGCTGGGAGTCCTGAAGGTGGACACATAACGGCCACATACTCGATCAAAACAGCTGTAGGAGATGAGGTCGTGTTGCTCTGGCTCTACCTATCTGGCGTGGAGAGGAGGTTGTGTTGCTCCGGCTCTATCTATCTGGCGTGGAGAGGAGGTCGTGTTGCTCTGGCTCTATCTATCTGGCGTGGAGAGGAGGTCGTGTTGCTCTGGCTCTATCTATCTGGCGCGGAGAGGAGGTCGTGTTGCTCAGGCTCTATCTATCTGGCGTGGAGAGGAGGTCGTGTTGCTCAGGCTCTATCTACCTGGCGTGGAGAGGAGGTCGTGTTGCTCTGGCTCTATCTATCTGGCGTGGAGAGGAGGTAGTGTTGCTCTGGCTCTATCTATCTGGTGTGGAGAGGAGATCGTGTTGCTCTGGCTCTATCTATCTGGCATGGAGAGGAGGTCGTGTTGCTCTGGCTCTACCTGTTTGGTGTGGAGAGGAGGTCGTGTTGCTCTGGCTCTATCTGTTTGGCGACGCCGGGAAGCTGCTTGACATCCTCCTGGATCTACCTTCTCACATATGTTCACATTACTTGTATTATTTTTTGTCATATGAATTGTCTATGTTGTATTTTCACTCTGTGGTTACTCTGTACACACGACATCTATTGTACGTCTGTCCATCCTGGAAGGAGGATCCCTCCTCTGTTGCTCTTCCTGAGGTTTCTAACATTTTCTCCCTGTTTAAAGGTTTTTTTTTGGTTAAGTTTTTCCTTATCTGATGAGAGGGTCGTACTGTAAAGGACAGAGGGTGTCGTATCCTGTACAGATTGTAAAGCCCCCTGAGGATAATTTGTGATTTGTGATTTTGGGCTATACAAATAAACTTGACTTGACCTGTATATGGCTGTTGGTTGGCAGCTCGAATAAAGTAACATACTCATTGTTAATAACTTTCAAATCTACCAAAGCAATCAGAGTTCAGTAGGTATGCACTTAACACTACAGACGGGTCTCCACCAAAAGTTGATCTAGTTCCTCAAAAGGTTGTTAGTTCCAGGTAAAGTTCCTGCGGTGGAAACGGGACAATAACTAGAAATATTAGCTATCCACAGCTACAGATGTTGTTCTATTCGGGGGAGAGTTGGGTTGATATGTTTTGAACTCTGCATCACTGCATGATGCAGAGTCCAAAACATGTCATGAGCTTGCTGGTAAAGAGAACAGTGGTATTTTTTCAGTCATTGTTGAGCTTATGTGAGATATCTGCTTCTTTAAAAACATACTGTATATCAACCTGGATTCAATGATGGTAAAATCGTTCTCACTGAAGTGAGAAACATTTGAATCCAGTACCACTGAGCAGAAGACCCAGAGTGTTGGACTGACCTGGTGTGGGCGTACACAGCTGGAGTTGAGGTTGGGGTAGCGGGTGGCGGGGTCGATGGCGTACTGTTCAAAGTTCTTACTGATGTTCTCCGTGGTTGTCTGAGGCAGCAGCCGGTAGATACTCTCCCTGAGGAACAACAGGGCAGCTTCAACTGTCTGAGAACTACAACTATCAAACAAACTACAACAACTACAGATAAAGATCAACAACATGAAATCAACATCACGTCTGCATCTACACCAGACATGTCCAGACTGCTTTATCTGACTTCTTTACTTTGTTTCAGAGGGTGAGAACAAGGCTACTCGTTTTCATGTGATATGAAATACCCACAGAGACATCAGCTGATATGGTTCATTACAGTTAAGATCACAAAAAGGACCCCGACCTGTAAGAGAAGGTGTAAAGCTCCAGTAGCTGCCTGGAGACGCTGGGATTCTCATTTCTTTAGTATTCTTAAACTAAAACTAAAGTTTCAGCTACTTCATTGATAGTTTTAGTGTTTAGGTATTTCTTAAATATAAAGTCACACCACTGGAAGTCATGAATATGTTTAATTCATGTTATACCAATCTGCCCATTAGATGATGAGATATTACATTTTAGCCTGAGAGTGGTGCTAGCACTAACGGTCCATCCTCAGTGCAGCATGACTGTGGTCAGTTAATGATAAGACAATTAGCTTTTCACATTTCCATATTTCTTGTGTACAAATGCAAAGTTTGGACTGACGGTGGAGCAGGAGGAAAGGTCGTAGGGTCACTATAAACATGAGCATTGAACTCCCACAAGAGAGGTCCCAACAAGCTGGTCATTGGATCTAACTTCTTGTGTGCAATGTCGACAATTAGAATGCATGGAGGAGCTAGAAGAAACCTCATGGTTCATCCTCTGTGGAGCATGAATCTGCTCAGCACATTCCAGGGTTATCTGCCCATTTCATCATTGATAATTGGTTAAATTATATTTATTTTACAAAAGTTGAAATTTTGACCTGAAAGTGGAGCGATACTGATGATCTGATGAAGGGTGCTTTCACATCAGGGACCCGGGACCGGATCCGAGTACACTTGTCGCCAAAGTCCAGTTCGATTGATTAGTGTGAACGCTCTGTACCGTACTCTGGCACGGTTCATCGATCTGTACTGGAGTCCACTTGAAAAGGTGGTCTGGAGTACGGATCATCTGGACTCGGGTACGGTTCGCATCAGGTGTGAAAGCCAACCGTACCAAAACACGGAAGTGGACCGCTGTTTAACACGAGTAACGTTAGCAGTTAGCGAGTAGTTTTGAAAGGGCGGGATTTTTTCAACGCCGCCGGTCTCCTCCGAAATCTGTATACATATAAAACTATTTCATATCTGTGTCTGTAGATGCCCGCAGCACCGATCTCATCCTCTGAGCTGCTGGATGATACAGCAGGAAGGAAGGCGAGTGGTTCCTTAAAATATAAACAATAGGTGATGGGGTTGAGTGATGTTTATTATTTTATTCAGCTGATTTAATGGTCTGTCTGTGAAGAACGAGAGCTGCTCAGCTGCTCAGCTGCTCAGCTGCTCAGCTGCTCAGCTGCTCAGCTGCTCAGCTGCTCAGCGCGCAGAGAGAGAGAGACGGGGTGGGGGGGGGGGGGACAACGTGTAGAGTCGGTATATTTTCACATCAAACTCGGTGAAATAAGAGTTTATTTCGGCCAAACCAGAGTTGGTGATTGTTGGAAAGACTAACGACGACAGTGTTGGTGAGTTTTATTTAGTTTCTGTCCAGTTTGAATGAAGTGTTTCACGATGCTCCGCTGCTAAAACAGCTGATCTCAACGTAAACAAATACACGTGGATGATGACGAACGTGTCCTCGGGTACGGAACAAATTTACTAATGTGAAAGCTGAGTGGAGAGGGGGGGCAATCGTACTCGGGCACGGTACGGATCAATCGTACCTAATGTGAAAGCGCCCTAACTGCCCTCTGCCGTCTGGACCAATGCTTGTTTTCATCTGTATGAAACCCAGAGAAAATCTATCCTGCTCATCTAAAGTTACAGGAAGTGGAACATAAACCCACACACCTCTCAGCCAGTATCTCCAGAGGACTCCTGCCCAGCGCCCAGCCTCTCACCATCCAAGCACTGTCGAAGGCTGCCAGAAACCCCCGAGCACAACCCGTACCCATCGGCCAGAAAGGCTGTAAACAGAGAACATGACGTCAGCGTGAACACACCGGAGCTGAGCCTCAGTCAGGACGGAGGACCGAGTATCAAACTGCCACCGCTACCTCGTACCTCCAGCAGACTGTCTCCCACCAGCGCCACCAGGAGCTGATGTCCGTGTTTCTCCCTGATCAGGGAGGCGTTCTCTGAGGCGTACATGCTGGTGAAGTCAAACATGGCCACATCCGGCTGGCCGTAGTGGTTGATGGCGTAGTCCAGGGACGGCAGCTGGTAGTTAGTGCCGAAGTCGGCCGCCTCGCGGGCGTACGAGCGCAATTCTTCCTGGTTGACGTTGTCAGCACTCAGCAGTCGCTCCGTTTCTATGTAGTCCTGTATTGAGACGAGGGCAGGAAGCGTTAAGACAGAGATCACTGACAGAAACTAAACGGTTTAAAGGTGCAGTGTGTAGGATGTGGTGCCGTCTAGCGGTGAGGATGCAGATTGCAACCACCTGAAACACTGGGCCAAGTGTAGGAGAATGGAAGCCGAAGCAAACAGTAGCATAGGTCACTGGGTGGGTAGAGTACGTGGGAAGTGAGTGGTGAAGCAAGAGAGAGAGAGAGCGGCAGTGAATATGAGTGTGAAAGCTGGTGGAGCAGAAGACGGAGTTAGTTTAGCTTTGAGAACATCAAGTGAATGTTCAGTGGAAGCTGCAGTTTGAGGTTTCTGTGTCTTGGGGGGGGGGGTTAACTCAGGAGAGAGTAACGCCATCGACTACGACCCGAGAAGGAAAAGTTAACACAGAGGTTGGTTTGTCCGTTCTGGGCTACTGTAGAAACATGGAGGACTCCGTGAAGAGAGAACCAGCTCTCTATGGAGATATAAACGTCTCATTATAAGGTAACGGAAACACGACTCTTATTATCAGGTGATTATACACTAAAGAAAACATACTCATTAATATTATATTTCATTTCTACCAATAGATCCCCCTGATTATTACTCACTGGTCCTTTAAAGTTGCATTAATCAATATTTTTATAAATAAGATATTAGTGCTGTCAAAGTTAACATGATAATAACACGTTAACGCAAATTTGTTTTAACGCCACTAATTTCTTTAATGCAACTTGGGATTTTTAGGTTGTAGCGGCTCAGTTTTAAAGCTAGAGTGAAGATACTGGTATCATCTGAAACTAGAGAACCTGATGAATCCATCGGTACCAACCAGGTCAGACTAGCTTGTAGTGAAGGAGGTTAAATAATGCTACGAACTTACACTAAATGTGGGTGAGGAAAAACTGTTCAAAGGGGTCCCTTGACCTCTGACCTCCAGATATGTGAATGTAAATGGGTTCTATTCACAGAGAATTATCACCTGACTGCTGTTGTACTGAGCTTTTTAGCCTCTTTTAGCTCATTCTTTGGTTTTAAAGCCCCTAAACAGCGCTCTCATCAGCCAGTTAAACGGCAGACAGACAGAGTTAGCGACTAGCTGGTGAACGTAGTGAAGTATTTAGCTGCTTAGCTCACTAAAGATAAAACCGAAAAGCAACTTTTATTGTTATACTGTATTTACTCCTTTGGATTCTATAAAAGCGTCTTATGACAAATTAAAGATTTTCTTTCATTTCAAGGAACTTTGGTCAAATATAATTCATTTACTTAAAGCTGCAGTAGGCAGAATGGAGCAAATTAAAGGATTAAAAACAGTTATTTCTATTAAACGGTCGCTATATCCTGACAGTAGTGCATGAGACAAGTAACCTGAAAACATCATGTGCTGGAGGAAAACAACCAATCAGAGCTGATCTGGAGTCTGCTGTCTCTGAGCAGCTGTCAATCACTCACCAACTCCGATCAAACGGTCAAACTAGGCAGCGCTGATCAGATATGAATCAATATTCTGTTACTGTAATGACTATTTCTCTCCTCAGATGTTCTCAGAATCATCTTGTAGTTACTGTTTAGCTGTAAAATGAGAAAGTTTGTGACCCGGCAGCCATGTTGACATCTGTTGAGGAAATACCAAGCACCGCCCACCAGCCGGAGCACAGCCAATAGGAACGCTCTCTCTCTCTGAAATGACCTGTGATTGGTCAAAGTCTCCCGTCACAGACTAGATTATCTAAAGCCTGAAAACAGAGACATGAGGAGGAGCAGAAGTCTAGTTTTCTCTCAGAACACTTGAATTACAATTACTTTACAATTAATTTACAATTACTGCCATGAATCATGACTTCTCCCTCTGAGTCACTCAGGAAATAACTATGTGATCTTGTTTAGACTCGTTACCAAAGTGAGATGAATCATTATCTCATGTTTTAATCAAAGTAGAGTTTCATGAGAACCAGCAGAAGGTTTAGACCAAGACACAAGGTTGATATTTCTCAAATGAAAAATACATTAACACTGGTGTTTCACTGCAAGAGGAGCGTAAAGACAATAATGATAAAACCAAGTGAATGTGTTTGTTGGATCAGTGATCTCTCAGCGGTGAGGAGGCCTCTGAAGCTTCGGCCACATGCTGCCACACAGCTGACTCAGTGAGATATCACTCTGCACTAATGGGTAATGTAAGATGAGATAGAGACCACTGAGGGCGCAGCACGGCACAGTTTCAACACCTGTGTGTGTGTGCGTGCATGTATTTTCAGATGATTATCCTGGCAAGCTCTGGGTGGGGGGGTTAACACCACACTGCACCCTGATGCCATAATAATATCCTCATTTATACCCTCTAATCTCTGTAGAGGACAGCAACCCTCACCGAGAGGAAACCTCCCACTCATAATGTCTGTGTGTGTGTGTGTGTGTGTGTGTGTGTGTGTGTGTGTGTGTGTGTGTGTATGTGAGAGCTAACATCTAATTAGAGCCCAATTCCATTATCATCCCTATGGAGGCCCATCACTCACTGCCAGAGCTCCTCACTGCTCCTCACTGCTCCTCACTGCTCCTCACTGCTCCTCACTGCTCCTCACTGCTCCTCACTGCTCCTCACTGCTCCTCACTGCTCCTCACTGCTCTGGCTGCTCCTCACTGCTCCTCACTGCTCCTCACTGTGCTCCTCACTGCTCCTCACTGCTCCTCACTGCTCCTCACTGCTCTGGCTGCTCCTCACTGCTCCTCACTGCTCCTTACTGCTCCTCACTGCTCTGGCTGCTCCTCACTGCTCCTCACTGTGCTCCTCACTGCTCCTCACTGCTCCTCACTGCTCCTCACTGCTCCTCACTACTCCTCACTGCTCCTCACTGCTCTGGCTGCTCCTCACTGTTCCTCACTGCTCCTCACTGCTCCTCACTGCTCTGGCTAATCTGGCTGCTCCTCACTGCTCCTCACTGCCCCTCACTGCTCTGGCTGCTCCTCACTGCTCTGGCTGCTCCTCACTGCTCCTCACTGCTCCTCACTGCTCCTCACTGCTCTGGCTGCTCCTCACTGCTCCTCACTGCTCCTCACTGCCCCTCACTGCTCTGGCTGCTCCTCACTGCTCTGGCTGCTCCTCACTGCTCCTCACTGCTCCTCACTGCTCCTCACTGCTCCTCACTGCCCCTCACTGCTCCTCACTGCTCCTCACTGTGCTCCTCACTGCTCTGGCTGCTCCTCACTGCTCCTCACTGCTCTGGCTGCTCCTCACTGCTCCTCACTGCTCCTCACTGTGCTCCTCACTGCTCCTCACTGCTCCTCACTGCTCCTCACTGCTCTGGCTGCTCCTCACTGCTCCTCACTGCTCCTCACTGCTCCTCACTGTGCTCCTCACTGCTCCTCACTGCTCCTCACTGCTCCTCACTGCTCCTCACTGCTCCTCACTGTGCTCCTCACTGCTCCTCACTGCTCCTCACTGCTCCTCACTGCTCCTCAGTGCTCCTCACTGCTCCTCACTGCTCTCCTCACTGCTCCTCACTGCTCCTCACTGCTCCTCACTGCTCTGGCTGCTCCTCACTGTTCCTCACTGCTCCTCACTGCTCTGGCTGCTCCTCACTGCTCCTCAGTGCTCCTCACTGCTCCTCAGTGCTCCTCACTGCTCCTCACTGCTCTCCTCACTGCTCCTCACTGCTCCTCACTGCTCTCACTGCTCCTCACTGCTCTGGCTGCTGGTGAACACACACAGTATCGTCTACCTAAGAAACACTAAAGCCCCGGTTCCATCGCAGGAACTTTCCCCCGGAACTAAGAACCTTTAGAGGAACTCTTTGAGTTTCGACCGCAGGGACCAGGGTCTACATTAAGTTCAGGGACCTTTTACCCCCTAAAAGACCCGGGTCAGAGGGTAGTACTTTCTGGAAGTACCAGAACGGTCAGGGTGAGGTTTGTAGGGATGACGGTCGCTGATTGGTCAAACACTCACACTGATTTCAATAACTTTAATGTACTCTAAGTATGTATTGTGCAGCTGTAGAATCTAGAAAAATAGAAGTATCGGACTGGGACTCGGTATTGGCAGGTACTTCTCGAATCGGGGACTTCCTGACTTATAAGTGTGTGTTTCAGTCTTACAACACCAACTGGAAGGAAAAATATGAATAGACAACTAGTCAAAACATGTATTACAATTTTCGTCAGAGTCGCCAACATGTCTCTGTGAATGTGTTCTCATGTGGTTCTCTGACAAAACCTAGACTGAATATCCTACTGCGAGGTCCGATGACATCATTCTGCATAATAAGGAGCCATGTGCTTGCAGAAATCAGACTAAAAGGAACAATGATAACATGACCAAAACTTGACTAAAACTAATTTGCCTAAAATCTAAATTATTTCTTCTGTATTTACATATGTGTGTGTGTGTGTGTGTGTGTGTGTGTGTGTGTGTGTGTGTGTGTGTGTGTGTGTGTGTGTGTGTGTGCGTGCGTGCGTGCGTGCGTGCGTGCGTGCGTGCGTGCGTGCGTGCGTGCGTGCGTGCGTGCGTGCGTGCGTGCGTGCGTGTGTGTGTGTAAACTCACATGTATGATGACTCCTTTGTCCAGCAGGCTCTGCTTCTTCGCCGTCATGACAAAGTAGTGGGTGTTGTCTTTGTAGTAAACTATATTCTCCAGGTCAATTCCTGTAAACAGGAGCAGGTTGACTTAACAAAGGGGACTGAAATGCTGAAAAAGAGAGTCATTAGAGAGGGAGAAGCAAACAAACGGGCCTGCAGGTAGAAACTCAAACAGAGAGAATCCATCTTTACAGTGTGAGCTGCTGGTTTAACTCACCTGTCTCCTCCCTGAGTTCCAGAAAGAACTTCTGGTTAAAGATGAAGGCCACGCCGCTGATCTCCTCCACTTTTGCCTCTCCTGTGGTGTTTCTGTTGACGAAGTTAGCCGTGATGGCGATGGCCAACTTCCCTCGAAACTCTTTGTGACCAAAACCTGCCGAGAGGGGAAGAAAAACCTGAGCAACGAACCCTGCAGAGGGAAACCTGTGGTGAAGAATATGTCATTAACCGATGATTCTTAAGCCATATAAATCAGAGCTGGGACGATTCACCTATCTCCTGATTAGATACTATCACTATACTTGGGTGGGGATTCAATATGTACTGAGATTTTTAAGTATTGTGATTCGATATTCTGATTTATTGTGATTTTTGTTAACTTTTTTAACTTAAGACCCTGAAGGGAACAAGATGAATCATACACTTCTAGGGACTTCCTTTATTATCTCCTTTAGGAAACACTGTAGCATCCTTTAAAAAGAAATGGAGACCCACAATTCCTTGCAGCCGCAACATTTAAAGCGACGCACCATTCGGCTGTTAATGAAAACAAACCATATGCCTCTCATGCATATTATTTCCATACAGTCATATACTAACAGGATTCATGTTGATAAATAGGAGTGGACAGTGACAACCATTTAGTTTCACTTCTTATTGATAACATTTTTATGGAGAAGAATATTATTTTTTATAATAATACACCACAGACCTTTTAGAAAGGTGCTGAATAAATAAAAATATTACTTTTCCTGATAAAAATATTATTATGATTGTGAATTAATCATTTTAAAATGTTGGCGGGTCCAAAATGAATGTTTTGTTTATCTCTAGTGGAAGATTTCTGACGTTTGGTTCAGAAGGCCTGTGAGCCAATAGTGAAGCGAGGTTGGTATCACGTGGCGTCTCCGGGTCGTCAGTTAATGGCTGAGATTGACGGTAAGTGACTGGCAACGACTTGTTGTGAAGTGAATGCAGTGGAGAGGGGGGAGGGAGAATGCGACATCTAGTGACTGAATGTTATCAACGTTACCGATAGCACCTTTATTTATTGAACAAATAAGTAAAAAGCAAAACAAGAATAACAAATATTTATTATTCTAAATGAACAGTAACATTATAGATGACCAGATAATCAATATAAATAAATATACCCTGAAATGGACTCTTTTTTATTTTTGGGACTTTTCGGCCCCGGCCCCGGTTGTTCTCACCGTCTAATGTGTTTTTGCGTCCATCGGCTCCAATCACTACGTCAAAATCAAAGTCAGAGACAGGATGGCTGGAGGGCCGGACTTCTGCTCGCCACCCAGGACCTGAGGAAGAACACAACAAACCAACTGGGTTATTTCCATACCATAAACATACATGTAGTCTAAAGAGAGTGTGAGTGAATATCTGAAGGAGACGTAAAGAGGCGAAACTCTGCTAGATGGCGCCGTGGTAGCGCTGCCGCCATCTTGGACTGTAAACTCCACTGAATCTGTCTCCATGGACGTATAAAGAGACGTCTGTAAATCAGAGGATATAAATCAACTTCCCAGTAGGAACACTTAAATATCCCTCATTTAGATCATGATGTCCTAAAAGTAGTAAAATGAACTAACAGCTGAATCCAGAGTTATTTTCCTCTCCATAATGAACGGGCATCAGACCCACGGGACCGCACCGCCCTGCACGCTCATATGACATATCTGGTTCTGCCAGCTTCCTGCTAGCTGTATGAGGCTGTAATAATGGATATTATTGGCTGTAATTCATCACTTTTATTATCTTCTAATCCACCCATAGGCTGTATGCTGTCAGCCTGTACCGTTGGGGATGGATTAACGTCTCTGTTCACAAACAACCGGCTATCGGCCAGCAGCTAGTAGTGCTAGTAGCTAGTAGTGCTAGTAGCTAGTAGAGCTAGTAGCTAGTAGTGCTAGTAGCTAGTAGTGCTAGTAGCTAGTAGTTCTAGTAGCTAGTAGTGCTAGTAGCTAGTAGTGCCAGTAGCTAGTAGTGCCAGTAGCTAGTAGTGCTAGTAGCTAGTAGTGCCAGTAGCTAGTAGTGCCAGTAGCTAGTAGAGCTAGTAGCTAGTAGTGCTAGTAGCTAGTACAGCTAGTAGCTAGTAGAGCTAGTAGCTAGTATTGCTAGTAGCTAGTAGAGCTAGTAGCTAGTAGCTAGTAGTGCTAGTGGCTAGTAGAGCTAGTAGCTAGTAGTGCGAGTAACTAGTAGTGCTAGTAGCTAGTAGCTAGTAGTGCTAGTAGCATGACATCATCAGGATCTAATGGAGTTGTAGGATATTTACTAACACGCAGGGAAAAAGACCAGGACACAACCTCTACTACATACATGGTCTGTGGTCTATTGGACCCTCTTCTACATCCATGGTCTGTGGTCTATTGGACCCTCTTCTACATACATGGTCTGTGGTCTATTGGACCCTCTTATACATCCATGGTCTGTGGTCTATTGGACCCTCTTCTACATCCATGGTCTGTGGTCTATTGGACCCTCTTCTACATCCATGGTCTGTGGTCTATTGGACCTTCTTCTACATACATGGTCTGTGGTCTATTAGACCCTCTTCTACATCCATGGTCTGTGGTCTACTGGACCCTCTTCTACATCCATGGTCTGTGGTCTATTGGACCCTCTTCTACATCCATGGTCTGTGGTCTATTGGACCCTCTTCTACATCCATGGTCTGTGGTCTATTGGACCCTCTTCTACATCCATGGTCTGTGGTCTATTAGACCCTCTTCTACATCCATGGTCTGTGGTCTACTGGACCCTCTTCTACATCCATGGTCTGTGGTCTATTGGACCCTCTTCTACATCCATGGTCTGTGGTCTATTGGACCCTCTTCTACATCCATGGTCTGTGGTCTATTGGACCCTCTTCTACATCCATGGTCTGTGGTCTATTGGACCCTCTTCTACATCCATGGTCTGTGGTCTATTGGACCCTCTTCTACATCCATGGTCTGTGGTCTATTAGACCCTCTTCTACATCCATGGTCTGTGGTCTGTTGGACCCTCTTCTACATCCATGGTCTGTGGTCTATTAGACCCTCTTCTACATCCATGGTCTGTGGTCTACTGGACCCTCTTCTACATCCATGGTCTGTGGTCTATTAGACCCTCTTCTACATCCATGGTCTGTGGTCTACTGGACCCTCTTCTACATCCATGGTCTGTGGTCTATTGGACCCTCTTCTACATCCATGGTCTGTGGTCTATTAGACCCTCTTCTACATCCATGGTCTGTGGTCTACTGGACCCTCTTCTACATCCATGGTCTGTGGTCTACTGGACCCTCTTCTACATCCATGGTCTGTGGTCTATTGGACCCTCTTCTACATCCATGGTCTGTGGTCTACTGGACCCTCTACTACATCCATGGTCTGTGGTCTACTGGACCCTCTTCTACGTCCATGGTCTGTGGTCTATTGGACCCTCTTCTACGTCCATGGTCTGTGGTCTATTGGACCCTCTTCTACATCCATGGTCTGTGGTCTACTGGACCCTCTTCTACATCCATGGTCTGTGGTCTACTGGACCCTCTTCTACATCCATGGTCTGTGGTCTACTGGACCCTCTTCTACGTCCATGGTCTGTGGTCTACTGGACCCTCTTCTACATCCATGGTCTGTGGTCTATTGGACCCTCTTCTACATCCATGGTCTGTGGTCTACTGGACCCTCTTCTACATCCATGGTCTGTGGTCTATTGGACCCTCTTCTACATCCATGGTCTGTGGTCTATTGGACCCTCTTCTACATCCATGGTCTGTGGTCTATTGGACCCTCTTCTACATCCATGGTCTGTGGTCTACTGGACCCTCTTCTACATCCATGGTCTGTGGTCTACTGGACCCTCTTCTACATCCATGGTCTGTGGTCTACTGGACCCTCTTCTACATCCATGGTCTGTGGTCTACTGGACCCTCTTCTACATCCATGGTCTGTGGTCTACTGGACCCTCTTCTACATCCATGGTCTGTGGTCTACTGGACCCTCTTCTACATCCATGGTCTGTGGTCTATTGGACCCTCTTCTACATCCATGGTCTGTGGTCTACTGGACCCTCTTCTACATCCATGGTCTGTGGTCTATTGGACCCTCTTCTACATCCATGGTCTGTGGTCTATTGGACCCTCTTCTACATCCATGGTCTGTGGTCTATTGGACCCTCTTCTACATCCATGGTCTGTGGTCTATTGGACCCTCTTCTACATCCATGGTCTGTGGTCTATTGGACCCTCTTCTACATCCATGGTCTGTGGTCTACTGGACCCTCTTCTACATCCATGGTCTGTGGTCTATTGGACCCTCTTCTACATCCATGGTCTGTGGTCTATTGGACCCTCTTCTACATCCATGGTCTGTGGTCTATTGGACCCTCTTCTACATCCATGGTCTGTGGTCTATTGGACCCTCTTCTACATCCATGGTCTGTGGTCTATTGGACCCTCTTCTACATCCATGGTCTGTGGTCTATTGGACCCTCTTCTACATCCATGGTCTGTGGTCTATTGGACCCTCTTCTACATCCATGGTCTGTGGTCTATTGGACCCTCTTCTACATCCATGGTCTGTGGTCTACTGGACCCTCTTCTACATCCATGGTCTGTGGTCTACTGGACCCTCTTCTACATCCATGGTCTGTGGTCTACTGGACCCTCTTCTACATCCATGGTCTGTGGTCTACTGGACCCTCTTCTACATCCATGGTCTGTGGTCTACTGGACCCTCTTCTACATCCATGGTCTGTGGTCTATTGGACCCTCTTCTACATCCATGGTCTGTGGTCTATTGGACCCTCTTCTACATCCATGGTCTGTGGTCTATTGGACCCTCTTCTACATCCATGGTCTGTGGTCTATTGGACCCTCTTCTACATCCATGGTCTGTGGTCTATTGGACCCTCTTCTACATCCATGGTCTGTGGTCTATTGGACCCTCTTCTACATCCATGGTCTGTGGTCTATTGGACCCTCTTCTACATCCATGGTCTGTGGTCTACTGGACCCTCTTCTACATCCATGGTCTGTGGTCTATTGGACCCTCTTCTACATCCATGGTCTGTGGTCTACTGGACCCTCTTCTACATCCATGGTCTGTGGTCTACTGGACCCTCTTCTACATCCATGGTCTGTGGTCTACTGGACCCTCTTCTACATCCATGGTCTGTGGTCTACTGGACCCTCTTCTACATCCATGGTCTGTGGTCTATTGGACCCTCTTCTACATCCATGGTCTGTGGTCTACTGGACCCTCTTCTACATCCATGGTCTGTGGTCTATTGGACCCTCTTCTACATCCATGGTCTGTGGTCTATTGGACCCTCTTCTACATCCATGGTCTGTGGTCTATTGGACCCTCTTCTACATCCATGGTCTGTGGTCTATTGGACCCTCTTCTACATCCATGGTCTGTGGTCTATTGGACCCTCTTCTACATCCATGGTCTGTGGTCTATTGGACCCTCTTCTACATCCATGGTCTGTGGTCTATTGGACCCTCTTCTACATCCATGGTCTGTGGTCTACTGGACCCTCTTCTACATCCATGGTCTGTGGTCTACTGGACCCTCTTCTACATCCATGGTCTGTGGTCTACTGGACCCTCTTCTACATCCATGGTCTGTGGTCTACTGGACCCTCTTCTACATCCATGGTCTGTGGTCTACTGGACCCTCTTCTACATCCATGGTCTGTGGTCTACTGGACCCTCTTCTACATCCATGGTCTGTGGTCTATTGGACCCTCTTCTACATCCATGGTCTGTGGTCTATTGGACCCTCTTCTACATCCATGGTCTGTGGTCTACTGGACCCTCTTCTACATCCATGGTCTGTGGTCTATTGGACCCTCTTCTACATCCATGGTCTGTGGTCTACTGGACCCTCTTCTACATCCATGGTCTGTGGTCTACTGGACCCTCTTCTACATCCATGGTCTGTGGTCTACTGGACCCTCTTCTACATCCATGGTCTGTGGTCTATTGGACCCTCTTCTACATCCATGGTCTGTGGTCTACTGGACCCTCTTCTACATCCATGGTCTGTGGTCTATTGGACCCTCTTCTACATCCATGGTCTGTGGTCTACTGGACCCTCTTCTACATCCATGGTCTGTGGTCTACTGGACCCTCTTCTACATCCATGGTCTGTGGTCTATTGGACCCTCTTCTACATCCATGGTCTGTGGTCTACTGGACCCTCTTCTACATCCATGGTCTGTGGTCTATTGGACCCTCTTCTACATCCATGGTCTGTGGTCTACTGGACCCTCTTCTACATCCATGGTCTGTGGTCTATTGGACCCTCTTCTACATCCATGGTCTGTGGTCTACTGGACCCTCTTCTACATCCATGGTCTGTGGTCTACTGGACCCTCTTCTACATCCATGGTCTGTGGTCTACTGGACCCTCTTCTACATCCATGGTCTGTGGTCTACTGGACCCTCTTCTACATCCATGGTCTGTGGTCTACTGGACCCTCTTCTACATCCATGGTCTGTGGTCTACTGGACCCTCTTCTACATCCATGGTCTGTGGTCTATTGGACCCTCTTCTACATCCATGGTCTGTGGTCTACTGGACCCTCTTCTACATCCATGGTCTGTGGTCTATTGGACCCTCTTCTACATCCATGGTCTGTGGTCTATTGGACCCTCTTCTACATCCATGGTCTGTGGTCTATTGGACCCTCTTATACATCCATGGTCTGTGGTCTATTGGACCCTCTTCTACATCCATGGTCTGTGGTCTATTGGACCCTCTTCTACATCCATGGTCTGTGGTCTATTGGACCCTCTTCTACATCCATGGTCTGTGGTCTACTGGACCCTCTTCTACATCCATGGTCTGTGGTCTATTGGACCCTCTTCTACATCCATGGTCTGTGGTCTATTGGACCCTCTTCTACATCCATGGTCTGTGGTCTATTGGACCCTCTTCTACATCCATGGTCTGTGGTCTATTGGACCCTCTTCTACATCCATGGTCTGTGGTCTATTGGACCCTCTTCTACATCCATGGTCTGTGGTCTATTGGACCCTCTTCTACGTCCATGGTCTGTGGTCTATTGGACCCTCTTCTACATCCATGGTCTGTGGTCTACTGGACCCTCTTCTACATCCATGGTCTGTGGTCTATTGGACCCTCTTCTACATCCATGGTCTGTGGTCTACTGGACCCTCTTCTACGTCCATGGTCTGTGGTCTACTGGACCCTCTTCTACATCCATGGTCTGTGGTCTATTGGACCCTCTTCTACATCCATGGTCTGTGGTCTACTGGACCCTCTTCTACATCCATGGTCTGTGGTCTATTGGACCCTCTACTACATCCATGGTCTGTGGTCTATTGGACCCTCTTCTACGTCCATGGTCTGTGGTCTATTGGACCCTCTTCTACATCCATGGTCTGTGGTCTACTGGACCCTCTTCTACATCCATGGTCTGTGGTCTACTGGACCCTCTTCTACATCCATGGTCTGTGGTCTACTGGACCCTCTTCTACGTCCATGGTCTGTGGTCTACTGGACCCTCTTCTACATCCATGGTCTGTGGTCTATTGGACCCTCTTCTACATCCATGGTCTGTGGTCTATTGGACCCTCTTCTACATCCATGGTCTGTGGTCTATTGGACCCTCTTCTACATCCATGGTCTGTGGTCTATTGGACCCTCTTCTACATCCATGGTCTGTGGTCTATTGGACCCTCTTCTACATCCATGGTCTGTGGTCTATTGGACCCTCTTCTACATCCATGGTCTGTGGTCTATTGGACCCTCTTCTACATCCATGGTCTGTGGTCTACTGGACCCTCTTCTACGTCCATGGTCTGTGGTCTACTGGACCCTCTTCTACATCCATGGTCTGTGGTCTACTGGACCCTCTTCTACATCCATGGTCTGTGGTCTACTGGACCCTCTTCTACATCCATGGTCTGTGGTCTACTGGACCCTCTTCTACATCCATGGTCTGTGGTCTACTGGACCCTCTTCTACATCCATGGTCTGTGGTCTACTGGACCCTCTTCTACATCCATGGTCTGTGGTCTATTGGACCCTCTACTACATCCATGGTCTGTGGTCTATTGGACCCTCTTCTACGTCCATGGTCTGTGGTCTATTGGACCCTCTTCTACATCCATGGTCTGTGGTCTATTGGACCCTCTTCTACATCCATGGTCTGTGGTCTATTGGACCCTCTTCTACATCCATGGTCTGTGGTCTATTGGACCCTCTTCTACATCCATGGTCTGTGGTCTGCTGGACCCTCTTCTACATCCATGGTCTGTGGTCTGCTGGACCCTCTTCTACATCCATGGTCTGTGGTCTACTGGACCCTCTTCTACATCCATGGTCTGTGGTCTACTGGACCCTCTTCTACATCCATGGTCTGTGGTCTACTGGACCCTCTTCTACATCCATGGTCTGTGGTCTACTGGACCCTCTTCTACATCCATGATCTGTGGTCTACTGGACTCGATTTTGGATCCTTGACATGAAAACGTTTCAGATTTCTCTCTAAATCTGTGTGCTGGATTTTTATAACCACCATTTATGTCCATCTCTCACTTTCTGCTCCTCTGGGAAGCAGCCGGGCTAAAAGTTTAATAAATAAATCAGTAAATAGTTATAATATTATGAATATTTATAATATTTTTTTTGTTCAACACAGGACATTTCAGTAGCGACATTAAATATTATTTAGTTTTACTTTTTTTCTGATGTTGTTATGGAAGGACTAATTGTCTTTCCCCCCCTCTGAGCATGTGAGGTTTACGTGGTTATTTCTCAGCAGCTACAGCATGTTGTTCAGTCTTCTCAGTACACGGATGCTTGTGATTGTGTTTCCTGGAGTGTTGAAGATCTAAAACAGTCCTCATAGGCTATGTTTAGGACACTTGGCATTCGAAGGGCAAACTGTAAATGTAACTATCAGCAGACTCTACCAATAGACGTGGGTTATTTTCCACACAGTTTGCTATAAATGCTGACACTCTAGGAAACTTTCTAATGGCTTCGACATACGGATTTTGTGAGCATATATTTCCATATATAGCTGACATATGCAGGCGAGTCCCTGCGTGTCACTGCCACTCGTGACCCTTTAACACACAGATAACACACACCGGCAGACTCACCGCCGTCGGTCTGCTCCGCCGGCGGCTCCACCAGTTTGACGAACTCCACGTTGACGTGAACCTCCACTCCCAGAAGCAGACTCACTTTGAGCAGCATCAGCTGCAGCTGACGGATACCTGGAGAGGATACACACATAAATATGCACGTGCAGATATTGGTTATCCAAAAAGCACACAAAGCAGATGTGCATTTTAAACTAGGGCTGACTTAAGGTGAGCTTACTAAGATTTAATCTACTTTAAGGCAGCCAGCTGTTACCTGGCACATAGAGGTTGGAGCTTAAAACACAGGAAGTAGTTAGCTTAATGAGCCAATTAATATAGAACGTTTATCCATCTGATATAATACGTATAAAGGCCGACACCAGATAATCACATTTTGAAGCTGATGTTATTGACCTGCTATTTTAGGAATATAAATAAGAATGTAGACTGAGAAAAGGTTGTAACCAACTTGTTACCCTGCACTATATTCATTTTTAACAGTTTCTTCTACATCTCAGTTGTTACCCTGCACCATATTCATTTTTAACAGTTTCTTCTGCATCTCAGTTGTTACCCTGCACTATATTAATTTTTAAGTTTCTCCTGCATCTCAGTTGTTACCCTGCACCATATTCATTTTTAACAGTTTCCTCTACATCTCAGTTGTTACCCTGCACCATATTAATTTTTAACAGTTTCTTCTGCATCTCAGTTGTTACCCTGCACCATATTCATTTTTAACAGTTTCTTCTACATCTCAGTTGTTACCCTGCACCATATTCATTTTTAACAGTTTCTTCTGCATCTCAGTTGTTACCCTGCACCATATTCATTTTAACAGTTTCTCCTGCATCTCAGTTGTTACCCTGCACCATATTCATTTTTAACAGTTTCTTCTGCATCTCAGTTGTTACCCTGCACCATATTCATTTTAACAGTTTCTCCTGCATCTCAGTTGTTACCTTGCACTATATTCATTTTTAACAGTTTCTCCTGTATCTCAGTTGTTACCCTTCACTATATTCATTTTTAACAGTCTCTTCTGCATCTCAGTTGTTACCCTGCACCATATTCCTTTTTAACAGTTTCTTCTACACCTCAGTTGTTACCCTGCACCATATTCATTTTTAACAGTTTCTTCTACATCTCAGTTGTTACCCTGCACTATATTCATTTTTAACAGTTTCTTCTACATCTCAGTTGTTACCCTGCACAATATTCATTTTAACAGTCTCTTCTGCATCTCAGTTGTTACCCTGCAGATCCATTTCTAACAGTTTCTTCTGCACTATATTCATTTTTAACAGTTTCTTCATCTCCTGTTATTTTTATATCTGGTATATTTTTTGTTTTATACTCTTTACTACTAACTTGTGCCGTTTTTACTGATATGTTTGCACTATGGAACTGTGATGCTGGAAACTTGAATTTCCCTCGGGATCAATAAAGTTACTATCTATCTATCTATATAAAAACTTTAAAAATACAGGTTCTTACATGATTCTAATTTTATTAAGAACATACTTCAACATATTATTATTGTTATATTCTTTTCCTGAGCAGTAGGGATGCACCAATCCAACTTCTTCTCTTCTAACACCTAACTCAGTGTATCTGCCTACACCGAGTACCAATCTGATATCTGCTCTGTTTCCACACATCGTTGTTCATCACCGTGTAGAACTAGTTTCATGTCAGGTAACACGAGGCCGTTAAAGGGCCAGTGTGTAGCTATCAGCAAGTATTTAATCCTCTTATCAACATGGGAGTGGACAAATATGCTGCTTTATGCAAATGTATGTATATATTTATTATTATACATCAATGAACAACACAAAACAATGACAGATATTGTCCAGAAACCCTCACAGGTTCTGCATTTAGCATAAAACAATATGCTCAGATCATAACATGGCAAACTGCAGCCCAACAGGCAACAACAGCTGTCAGTGTGTCAGTGTGCTGACTTCACTATGACTTGCCCCAAACTGCATGTGATTATCATAAAGTTGGCATGTCTGTAAAGGGGAGACTCGTGGGTACCCATAGAACCCATTTACATTCACTGATCTGGAGGTCAGAGGTCAAGGGACCCCTTTGAAAGTGGACATGACAGTTTTTCCTCAACAAAATTTCGCGTAAGTTTGGAGCGTTATTTAACCTCCTTCACTAGAAGCTAGTCTGACCTGGTTGGTACCGATGGATTCATCAGGTTCTATAGTTTACTATGATACCAGTATCTTCACTCTAGCTTTAAAACTGAACCCGCTACAACCTAAAAATCACAAGTTGAGTTAATGCGTTTCAGAAATTAGTGGCTTTAAATTAAGTTGCGTTAACGTTTTATTATTATTACTAACTCAAAATAAGATATGTATTTCTAGAGCATTGCACACGTTGGACAACAAGTCGAGGTTATGAGACGTCCAGCTCATCTGAGAGAGGAGGTATTAATACATGACACTGTTACTAAAGCTGGACAGGAAGAAACGCCAACGGAAACATCTCACCAGTGAGACAGAGACCGCAGCAGACTAGGCTCGTGGAAAAATCTCCTCTCACAGATTACAGAGTCACACAGCCAGCACATCCTGCACCACCACAGTGGTAAATACTGAGAGACAACAGGAAGGACAGCTTTGGTTGTTTGGCCACACAATGTCACATTTATCTGCATCGTAGTGACTACACACACACATGCACACACACATCCACGCTAAAAAGGTTCCTGACTCCCAGGTTGAGGAAGTTGGTTTTCCTGAAACGATTGGACATAAGCAAAGAACTATTTCTCTTCCTTCCCAGAGTGCTACAAGGAAAAAGGAAAAGGTTTAAATGTTAAGCTTCAGTCAACTTTCCCACTGTGTGCACTCTCTCTCTCTTCATGATAGACATACTGATAAAGGACTGAGAGGAGAGGAGTTGAGAAACAAAGGAGCTGCAGAACGACACTCACTGATGTGGTCGATGGTGCCGGCGCAGAACTTCCCGTAGAACTTCTTGGCTCCGAGGCCCCGCAGGTCGTGGATGGTGAAGGGCCACAGGTGGAGCACGTTGTTCCTGGAGAAGGTGTCCCTCTTCTCGATCACCACCACCTTACAGCCCAGGAGGGCGAGCTCGATGGCCGCCCGCAGACCGCAAGGACCGCCGCCGATGATCAGGCACTGAATAAAGAGCAGCAGAAGAAGTCAAAATGGGAGGTGGAGGGGGGGGGGGGTGTATGAAGGAAAAGGTGATAGGGATGTTTAGAGAGAGAGAGACATAGCATGAAGCATTATTTAGCCTCCTTCCTCAGGTGTTCTACTTTCATATGATACCAGTATCTTCACTCTAGTTGTGTTACTGTGTTAAAGAAATCAGTGGCGTTAAAACTGATTTGTGTAAACGTGTTATTATCACGTTAACTTTGACAGCCAGACAGAAAACACACAAAATATAAAGTATTAAATCTACTTTTCTTTGTTTCCAACTTTTAAAATGACGTTTGTTTTCCAGAGATGCAGTTTGATTGATGTGTGATAATAAGAACAGTAAAGAACACGAGTAACTGAGTAAACAGTTTGAGGAGAGAGTGTGTCCTTCATCTCAAAGATCCTCTGTGATCACAGTCTACGTCTCATCTCCAGGTCAGCATGTCGTCTGCCAGTTCACAGTTATAGTGAACGTTACCTGGTAAAACAGTTAGCTCACCTGGGATCGGTCGGTTTAAATCACTTTGGGGAGTTATATATTTTAAATATACAAAGTTACAGAAGTTTAGATTGTAGATACAGAGTTCCAGTGAAACAGAGCGTCCACCATCTTTCTCCAAACAGCAGTTCCTCCCACAGATATGTCTGGAATAATAACTGAGCTGGTATCTTTGGCTCAGTTCTGGTAATCTCCCCTCTGTGAGTCTCTGGCCTCTTTCCCCTCCGGACGTCTTATCGTTTCCTTCAGATATGAAGTCATTCCAACACTATGAGACATACTGTACATAATACAGCACATCACATAACACCAACAATAAGAGATATCTATCACCCTAAATATGTATAAAAACTCCCAGTCCTGTCTTTGTGTAACCAAACACTACAATCTGACTAACATACGGTGACAACTTTCATAAAGTTTCCCCCATAAATCCAACTGATTTTACTCACTATACTCACTATACTCACTGTACTCACTATACTCACTGTACTCACTATACTCACTATACTCACTGTACTAACTGTACTCACTGTACTCACTATACTCACTATACTCACTATACTCACTATACACGCAAAATCCACTTACTGTAATATTAGCCTCTCAAAGTTAAAACCGCTTTTGGTCTAATTACTTATTTGCATATAATTACAGAAATAATCCACTTACAGCCACACTGGCAAAGGGTTTAATTGGGTATTGGAACTAATAAACCATAATTGATAATGACCAGACGATGACCAGACGGTGACGAGACGATGACGAGACGATAACGAGACGGTGACGAGACGGTGACGAGAGGATGACGAGAGGGTGACGAGACGATGACGAGACGGTGACGAGACGGTGACGAGACGGTGACGAGACGGTGACGAGAGGGTGACGAGACGGTGGCGAGAGGGTGACGAGAGGGTGACGAGACGGTGACGAGACGGTGACGAGAGGGTGACGAGACGGGGACGAGACGGTGACGAGACGGTGACGAGACGGTGACGAGACGGTGATGAGAGGATGACGAGACGGTGACGAGACGGTGACGAGACGGTGACGAGAGGGTGACGAGAGGGTGACGAGACGGGGACGAGACGGTGACGAGAGGGTGACGAGACGGTGACGAGAGGGTGACGAGAGGGTGACGAGAGGGTGACGAGAGGGTGACGAGACGGTGACGGGAGGGTGACGAGAGGGTGACGAGAGGGAGACGGGACGACGACGGTGACGAGAGGGTGACGAGACGGTGACGAGAGGGTGACGAGAGGGTGACGAGACGGTGACGAGACGGTGACGAGACGATGACGAGACGGTGACGAGAGGGTGACGAGAGGGTGACGAGACGGGGACGAGACGGTGACGAGAGGGTGACGAGACGGTGACGAGAGGGTGACGAGAGGGTGACGAGAGGGTGACGAGAGGGTGACGAGACGGGGACGAGACGGTGACGAGACGGTGACGAGACGGTGACGAGAGGGTGACGAGAGGGTGACGAGACGGTGACGAGACGGTGACGAGACGGGGACGAGACGGTGACGAGACGGTGACGAGACGGTGACGAGAGGGTGACGAGAGGGTGACGAGACGGTGACGAGAGGGTGACGAGAGGGTGACGAGAGGGTGACGAGAGGGTGACGAGACGGTGACGAGACGGTGACGAGAGGATGACGAGACGGTGACGAGATGGTGACGAGAGGATGACGAGACGGTGACGAGACGGTGACGAGAGGATGACGAGACGGTGACGAGATGGTGACGAGAGGATGACGAGACGGTGACGAGATGGTGACGAGACGGTGACGAGACGTTGACGAGACGGGGACGAGATGGTGACGAGAGGATGACGAGAGGATGACGAGATGGTGACGAGACGTTGACGAGACGGGGACGAGAGGATGACGAGACGGTGACGAGACGTTGACGAGACGGGGACGAGAGGATGACGAGACGGTGACGAGACGTTGACGAGACGGGGACGAGAGGATGACGAGACGGTGACGAGACGTTGACGAGACGGGGACGAGAGGATGACGAGACGGTGACGAGACGTTGACGAGACGGGGACGAGAGGATGACGAGACGGTGACGAGACGTTGACGAGACGGGGACGAGAGGATGACGAGACGGTGACGAGACGTTGACGAGACGGGGACGAGAGGATGACGAGACGGTGACGAGACGTTGACGAGACGGGGACGAGAGGATGACGAGACGGTGACGAGACGTTGACGAGAGGATGACGAGACGGGGACGAGACGTTGACGAGAGGATGACGAGACGGTGACGAGATGGTGACGAGAGGATGACGAGACGGTGACGAGACGGTGACGAGAGGATGACGAGACGGTGACGAGATGGTGACGAGAGGATGACGAGACGGTGACGAGATGGTGACGAGACGGTGACGAGACGTTGACGAGACGGGGACGAGATGGTGACGAGAGGATGACGAGAGGATGACGAGATGGTGACGAGACGTTGACGAGACGGGGACGAGAGGATGACGAGACGGTGACGAGACGTTGACGAGACGGGGACGAGACGGGGACGAGAGGATGACGAGACGGTGACGAGACGGGGACGAGAGGATGACGAGACGGTGACGAGACGGGGACGAGACGGGGACGAGACGTTGACGAGACGGGGACGAGAGGATGACGAGACGGTGACGAGACGTTGACGAGACGGGGACGAGAGGATGACGAGACGGTGACGAGACGGGGACGAGAGGGTGACGAGACGGTGACGAGACGTTGACGAGACGTTGACGAGAGGATGACGAGAGGGTGACGAGAAAATGAGAAAATTAGAAACTTTGTGACCCGGCAGCCATGTTGAGATCTGTTGAGGAAATATCAAGCCCCGCCCACCAGCCGGAGCACAGCCAATAGGAACGCTCTCTCTCTCTCTGAAATGACCTGTGATTGGTCAAAATCTGCCGTCACAGACTAGATTATCTAAAGCCTGAAAACAGAGACATGAGGAGGAGCAGAAGTCTAGTTTTCTCTCAGAACACTTAAATTACAACATGCTGAAAGGTTATTATGGGATTTTTCTCTAATGATGATAAAAACATTCTGCAGCTTAACAGTAAAATTAAAAGTATTCAGGCCTGTGTGTACTTATTATTTAGCTATTTTCATTCTCGAAAAGTCACCAGACCCCCCCCCCCCCACTCTGGTTGTGAATTCCTCCCAATCTTTGAGGTGTCAGAGTTGGTTCAGTATGCTACAGCTGCTCTACAGTACACACTGAGATATGGTGTATTGGTACTATGTGTTCAGTGGATCACTTTTACAGCACGGTGCAGAGAAAACAGAGAGAAGCTGAGAAAGATTATGACTGACTAGCATGTTAGCGGTTAGCTCCACTGCTACTACAGTGAGTAGTACACTACTGTGTGATCACACCTTTACTGCTGTTTGTATGAACCAGCAAACCTCCACCACCGTCAACAACACCTTTGACCTGCTTCCCATTATATAATGTCCCGTGTCTATTAGTCGCCTCTAACTCCAGTACCGGGCCTCTCCAGTACCGGGCCTCTCCAGTACCGGGCCTCTCCAGTTGGTCTCTCTTACCCTGGTGCCGTGGCAGGCTTTATTCTGGTTGTAGACCTTGTGCTGTGCCCTCTTGTCCAGTTTGGTCCACAGGGCCTTGCCCTTCCAGGTGCTGATAGCAGCTTTCAGTGAGCTGTAGAAGTTGCAGTAGTCCAGCGGATCCAGCTCCAGCTGCCTGCAGAGGATGCTGAAGGCCTGCAGCGTCCCTTTACAGGTGGACGTCTGGACAAAGTTCTCAAAGAGCACGCCAGCCTGCGCTGTGCGCTCATCGTCCGTCTCACCCATCTGCTCTGATGGTGTCTCTCTCTCTTCTTCCTTTCCCTGTTCTCTCCTCCCACGCCGTCAGTACTGGACTCCTACGGCGCCGTGTGTCCCGTCATGCTCAGCTGGTTCTGAAAGAAACAAACAACAAAGAAAGACACAAGATGAAGAACCCAGTTGATCAGTCCTACATCCTGAACCGACCCGGTCTCACGGGAAGACGTATAAATACCACCACATTACACGGACATCATGTGTTGGTGTCATTTGTCCGCCACGCAAACATCCGCAGTTCGGTTTAGGGAAGAAAAACCACTTAGTTAAGGTAAGGGAAAACATCATGGTTGGGATTAGAATAATAAGTAAACTAAGTAAAACATGTACGGAAACAACTACGGAAAACACATCACAAACATCAATAACATGACAACCGTCACATGACAAACTTACGAAACAAAACTCCGATCAACACGGGTCTGGAACACGGTCTAGACCCGGAGCCTGGACTACCAAGCAGGATTTGGGGTTATCGAGGTAAATTCAGGGTTAAAGCTGGGGTCTGCGATCTTGGAAAACTACCATAATTTGAAAGTCGCATCGCCTCAGGAGCTCCGTCTAAGCCCCCCCCTCCCCTCGAAACTCCTTATAAGGCAACGCCCCCCACACACATGCACGAGCACCGCCGCATCATAACTACTTCACATTTTTCGTAGCTATTTCATCACTAAATTCACTTCTGAAAAATGTTGAGGCGAGAAATCAACGGTGTTGATTTAGAATATTGACAGTTTTACGATGTTAGATGGCGAATCAAACATTTTCTCCACTTTTTTCGGAGTTTAGAAGCTCCACAAACTGCCGGCACAGCTAGCTAGCTGCTGCCGGGATCGCCACCTCTCCACCCGGGCATTCACTCACACAGACCGCTATGAGCTGGAGCTCTCTCAAGAGACCGGTCTCGTAGACGAGGGGCTTTTATTTCCTGGTTGACGGAGGGGAGGGGGGGGGGGGGGCAGCAGCTCGCCGGAGAGCCACAGAGCAGCAGAGAGGGGAGGGAAAGAGAGAGATACCTGCTGAGACAACACGACCCTTTTTAACATTACTCTAATATCTGGAGGGAGATCAGTCCACTCGTTTGTTGCTGTAACTGAAAAAGCAGTTTGAGTAACGTAAATTTTGTTCGGCAATGTTTTCTATCCGCCGTCTCCCCTCGTTGATAATCCTGTTTGTCTGACTTCACTTTGAGCTGTTAGAATAAATAGTTTAAACCTGCAGTATCTTATAAAGTAAACTAACAGAACATAAACAACTAAATCAAAGTTGTATTTTTCGATAATATGGTAATAGTGGTACGAGTTCGTTCTCGTTGTCCGGTGTTTTAAGAGCTGAGTTTTCTCTTCCTCTCTCCAGTGAACGTGCGGCGGACACGCGCTTTGAGTTCAGGCTGGTGCACGCTGAGGCTAGAGTACGAGCAGGGAGGCAGGGAGGCTTCTGATTGATTCCTTACAACCGGGACCATTTTTACTGACTGGTAGACGTTTTTACAGGATTACAGCAGCTACAGATGACGGATCTTTTCTGGTCTATTTTCAGTGCTCATAAGAAACGGATTGCTGTCGGGGTGTAAAGACCATTTCAACCAATATAACAAAAAGTGTATACTGGATAAATCGCAGACCCCAGCTTTAACCCTTAAGGGTTTTCCATCCTACGAAGGTGGATCACTTCTTATCGGGGTAGATCACCATGGTAACTGATGCTGAACACCTGACCTTCTCCAGAGCAGGTTCCAGATAAGAGATCAACTCGAATAAAAGCACCGTCTACTGACCAATCAGAGCTCAGTGTGCGGATCGTATGATAATATTACACAAATATGAAGAAGTTTAAGTCATAATCAGACTAAAAACAACACAGTTTAAACTGACAGATGCAGGAATGACAGCTGGATTTATGCTGCAGGTGTTTACCGCTTTAAATTATATTTTTATATTTATATTTTTTACTTGCTCTCAAGTCCGTTTCACACCGCAGGAGACGGAGACGCAGCTGAATACAAAACCATGAAACCAGATAAAGGAGAGGTCACATTCCAGATGAAAGGAGAGTCAGCAGCTCGCCCTGAAAATAACCTGCAGAGGTCAACGTGTTGCCTCGTACAGCGTAGAGAGTCTGTACGAGCTGCTTCCACCACAGCACACCTCTGGACAGGACTACAGCAGAAACCCTGCAGAGTTCAAACAGTCATTCATTAAGCCCCCCCCCCCCCTCCAGCTCCACTGAATGCCTGATAGGATTATGACAGAGACTCTTTGGAGGGTTCAGCTGAGCAGTCATGGGAGAAGCTCAAACACTGCAACAGTCACAAGCAGCAGCAGCTTGGTGAGGCACAAGATGCAGAAGAAATAACCCTGAAACTACAGCCGACGTGCACAGCAGACGTGCACAGCCGACGTGCACAGCAGACGTGCACAGCAGACTGTCTCCACTGGACAAACTGTTCCAGGCTCACAGCACATGAGGGAGTTCACTCACTATCAGGAGGACAGCATCACTTCTCTGCTCACAAACCTCCTGCTTCCTGGTTCCTGGTTCCTCTGGTGATCTTATCTTACTTGAAACACTCAGGAGGTCTAACGAGGGTTTCAGATTTTCCCGCTGAAATTCCTCCACTCGTCCACCAGTGAGACTCACGTTCTGTTCAAGCCTTTCCTCCTCCCTCTCCCTGGTCTCAGGTGTTACAGCCTAAAGCTCCGGTTCCACCGCAGGAACTTTCCCCCACAACCAGGAACATTTTGAGGAACTCAAGAGGAAATACTTTCTCTTTTTTAGTTGACATGTATTGATAGAGCACATAAAAGTCAAATAGGGCTGAAACTAACAGTTATTTTCATTATGGATTCATCGGCTGATTCACATTTTATTTCATCGATGAGTCATTTAGTCTATAAAGTGTCCTTCACAATTTGATCTGAACTACAGTCCAAACCTGAAGATATCCACTTTACTGTCATAGACTAAGAAAACCAGAAAAAATTAACATTTATGAAGCTGAAACAGGAGAATGTTTTGGGCCTTGTTGCTTAAAAAATGACTTAAGTTAATGATTTAAGCTGCAGTAGGCAGAATGTTTTTGGCATTCAGCTGGAACTATTCTAGGTGGCTGCATCTGTATGCACACAAGCACTGAAAGAGTGAGCTTTTCATGATATGACCCCTTCAAAGGATTCATTTGTAAGTAGTTGTGGATTTTGAAAGTGAAGGGAAACATTCAAACGGAGTGACGTTCATACGCTCGGTGAGAAGACGGTGACCAGCTGTGATGGTTTAACTCACTTCTTTGTGCAGATGAACCAGGAAATGCCCCTCAGCAACATGTGCATGTCTACAGAGTTCAACTGACTTCAACTGATTTCAGATTTTGTTGGTTCTCACACTTTAAGAGGCACATCGTACCTTCCAGTGCTTCAGATACAGCTGATACTTCATCTGCTAGAAGAACCTCAACTGTAACTCTAGCTGCAAACAACATTTCACATTCAAACTTTCAACATTTTAAGACAATTTTCAGTTCAGTTTTCTTTGGTGAATGAAGCCTTTTCCAGTCTGAATATAATGCTTCACCTGATATCAACCAACACATTCATTCTATATAACTACACAGCAGACTCTCAAGTTACAATCCAATCCTAATTTATTCATGAAGCACATTTAAAAACAACAAAAGTTGACCAAAGTGCTGTACAGTTAAACATAAAAACAACACAATAAAACACTCAGACCAACTTTAAAACCAACAGCACATTAAAATAATAAAAGCATTCAGACCAATAGGAAAGAAAAAAGGATTAAAATAGTCAACTCTCATGCTGAGCCAAAAGCCGAGGAATAAAAGTGTGTTTTGAGGTTTGATTTAAAAACAGGCAGTGGGGGGGGGGCAGCCCAACATGTGGAGGCAGAGCGGTCCAGAGCTGACAAGGCTCCGTGACCCCTGAGCTTGACCTTTGACCTGGGAACAGTCAGAAGCAGCTGCTCAGTGGATCTGAGCGTCTTCGATAAAAGATGTGGTTTTAAAAGGTCTGAGAGAGAAGTCGGAGCCCATTTAATGATTTATATGTTAATAATAAAATCTTTAAATCAATCCTAAAACTCACAGGAAGCCAGAGAGGAGAAGACAGAACCGGGGGGGAAGAGCTCACGTTTATGTGAACCAGTTAAAAGACGAGCTGCAGGCGAGATGAAGAGGCTAACACCAACGTGAAGGGCTTTATAATAATTAGAGGTGTGTGGTGATAACAGCATGCATTACCTTCACAAAGTCATTAAAAGATTAAAAGGACCTAACCCGGGATAAAAGACGCAGTTGGAAAAAACTTGATTTCACATCTGAGTTTATGTGTTTGTTCTCTGAAGCTGATGTCGAGTGTTTGTTGGAAACATCTCAGTCAAAGTGAAGAATCAGATCCTCACAGCCTCATTCTCACTGTTACAGCAAACTGCTGCACACACACACACACACACACACACACACACACACACACACACACACACACACACACACACACACACACACACACACACACACACACACACACACACTCACACACACACACACACACACACACACACACACACACAAATAAAATGTTTCCAAAGTTCCTTGATCCTTGGTTAAGACTTGAGACTTGCACATGTGTGATTTACTCCCACCTCTGTCCCAGATTATTCCTCCGTTTTGATCTCATCCATATTCCTAATGCCGGGTCCACACTACACCAGAATCCAGCTGATTCTGGTCCTGATTCTTCCAGACCAGGGGTCAGGGGTCAGGGGTCAGGGGTCAGCGACCTTTACTATCCAAAGAGCCATTTTAGGAAAAAAAAAAAAAAAAAATCTGTCTGGAGTCGCAAAACATTTGATCATTGTGATGAAGGTAACACAGTTTATAGTCTAAGTATATAGAATATAAGTCTAATGCAGTGAGGGCCAAAGTGTTAATGTACTACGGAGTATTAGGGCCACATTGAGGGAAAAAACATCTGAGATTTACAGAATAAAGTCATAACTTTATGAGAAAAAAGTCGTAATATTACGAGAATAAAGTCATAACTTTACGAGAACAAAAAGTCGTAATATTACGAGAATAAAGTCATAACTTTACGAGAACAAAAAGTCGTAATATTACGAGAATAAAGTCATAACTTTACAAGAAAAAAGTCGTAATATTACGAGAATAAAGTCATAACTCTACGAGAACAAAAAGTCGTAATATTACGAGAATAAAGTCATAACTTTACGAGAACAAAAAGTCGTAATATTACGAGAATAAAGTCATAACTTTACAAGAAAAAAGTCGTAATATTACGAGAATAAAGTCATAACTCTACGAGAACAAAAAGTCGTAATATTACGAGAATAAAGTCATAACTTTACGAGAACAAAAAGTCGTAATATTACGAGAATAAAGTCATAACTTTACGAGAAAAAAGTCGTAATATTACGAGACTAAAGTCATAATATTAGAGAATAAAGTCATAACTTTACGAGAAAAAAGTCGTAATATTACGAGAATAAAGTCATAATATTACGAGAAAAAAAGAAAATACTTAAAATTACTACTTTATAATATTATGACTTTTTTTCTCGTAATATTACGACTTTATTCTCAAAATCTCAGATAAAAAAAATCTCTAATACTCCGTCGTACCGTCGTACCATAGACCTACAACAATGATAAATAAAAATGAAAATGTAAACAAAAAACAGTTATTCATTTCCATGTGTATAAATCCACAGGGAGCCACTGGAGAGGAGCTAAAGAGCTGCAGGTTGCTGAATCCTGCTCCAGACGATGCTCAGTAAAGCCCTGATTGTTTGATGGACCTAAAGATGATCTCTCCAGATGTTCCAGCGGTGTGAGCTATGTTAGTATGAGTGTTTTTTACATCCTCAGATCGGCTCTGAAGTCCATCCTGGTCGCACCGATCTCAAATATGAAATATTAAACATGTTCAGTGTTTATGATCAGATATCCTGTTGTGTCCTCGGGTTTCCCGAGGACACAACAGGATATCTGATCATAAACACTGAACATGTTTAACATTTGTTCAATAATGTAACTGTTCAATTTAACCCAACATGTGGTTATGCTCACATGTTACACATCTGTAAAGATCTGAAGAAGATCTTTGAGCTGCCGTACAGCTTTACAGCTCAGGGAACCGTGGAACTAAATGAGCTGGAGATGAGGAAACTAAAGGAATTTGTTTGGAACTAACATCCTGATTATCAGCTCAGAGACCGACTGCCTTACTTGTGTCCGGCTCTGAGGACCAGACATGATATACTGCACCCCCCCCCCCGTCCCCCCCCCCCCTTCAGGTCAAGAGAAACATACAGAACAGTGTGCACACTGATGTGCACAGAGATAGAAATCTGTGGGAAAGATCACGATCTCTTGAAGCTGCACTGTATATAACCACATCTGGTAGGGTGCATTCTGGGAGTCTTGGTACAGGAAGTGCTTAACTTATCTTTTTCCAAATTAGTGTGTGTGTGTGTGTGTGTGTGTGTGTGTGTGTGTGTGTGTGTGTGTGTGTGTATGTGTGTGGTTTGCATTCCTAAGCATGTTTTCAGCTAAGTGGGAGATCAGCACAACACATGGAGACGTTTCTATTCCAATCTGATTTTCAGTGAATGTTTTTTTCTGTTCTATGGTAAATAATAAAATAAAATAATATTCGAGGTGTCAATCAATCACATGATTTTTCTAGTTAATCGCAAATTAATAACATTTTCTATCTGTTCTAAATAAACCTTAAATTGAGATTTATCAAGTATTTAATCCTCTTATCAACATGGGAGTGGACAAATATGCTGCTTTATGTAAATGTATGTATATATTTATTGTTGTAAATCAATTAACAACACAAAACAATGACAGATATTGTCCAGAAACCCTCACAGGTTCTGCATTTAGCATAAACAAACTGTGTTGCATTAACGTTTTATTATCGTGTTTATATATATATATATATATATCAGACGTTACCAGAGAACACAATATTTGTACTCAGGCTTTATTCATGTGCTCACTTTCAGATGCACTCTCTTAAACTTACATGTAGTAGATCTTTGTTCATGTCTCACTCATCACATGACATCTACATATAAACTGACACTGTACTCTTTTTAAATATTTAAAGTGATGTTTCACTGACAGTTCAACCCTTCAGCGTGCACAGTGCACACACGTCAGCTGTCTCGGGCGTTTTCAACTTGCAGCTGAACTCTTAATTGCTTTCATTGTTTACGGTTGAAGTGACAGAACATCTTATTTTAGTGTTTACTCCTCCAGTCACATCTCAGCTGATTTCCTGCCTCATACATAAATACATCAGCTGATTTCATCTCTTACTGATCAGCTGAAAGAAATCGGTCTATTCCAATTGTTTTACTGTTCTATTGTAATGTAGTTCAAACAATGTGTGAGCAGCATTTTGTTTGGTGAATGTGAACTCTCCAGTCTGATCATTCGAGCTTCCTTCACTGTAATGACCCAATAAAAAGACTCCACCTTAGGGTGCACATGCTGTAGGTGCTCATTCCTCTCACTCATGTACGCCTGTTAACACTGAACATCCATACAGTAGAACACATATCTACTGAATGGATGACTTGTTAATCAAGTCAATAGGTTGGAGTGTCCATAACGGAGCTGCAATACAAGAACCCTTCAGAAGTAACAGGATACTAACAGCTTCTCAGGATGTATTTATATATGTGTGATGGATACGTTCCTGTTAGATGTGAGGTCCGGTGTCCGTCCACCTGCCGACCCACTGACTGAAGTACATGCAAAGTGGACATGAAACAGGACCAAGAGAATTGACCATTCACTAAAGGTTTAAAGGACAAAGAGAGAAGCTAAAGCTATAGATCACAGTGTAAAAGTGAACCTCCATCACCTGGTGATCCAGACAGAAGACAGTGAGATGAAGGAACCAAACTGTTCCTGTAAAGGTCTTTATTAAGGCTGCAAAATTAATCAAATATTAATCTCGATCACGATCTTAGCTTTCCACAATAAAATGAACAAGATCGACTGTGATATTGAGTTTTTAAAATGCTCCGCTCATAGAAAACTCTCATGATGTGTTCAAATGTAATCTTATAAAATTTAGTTTTTGGTGAGAAACTTGACTAAATCCAGTTGTTTGAAGGAGATGTTTTCACAGCGATATAAAATAGATAATAAAGAAGGAAGTATGACCTGTTTAACTTCCTAACACCAGCTCTAAGCAGCTTATAATAATACATTATTATATAAAATAGATATTAGAGAGAGAATTATGACCTGTTTAACTTCCTAACACAAGCTCTAAGCAGCTTATAATAATACATTATTATATAAAATAGATATTAGAGAGAGAATTATGACCTGTTTAACCTCCTAACACCAGCTCTAAGGAGTTTAGAATATATAATTATATAAAATAATTAGAACTACTAATGGCAACATTTTTTTAATCAAAGCAAGTATTTAAATAAAAATGTATTTCCTAATCATTTGAATTGTGTGTTTTTATGCAAATACCCCCTATAGATGATAATAATAAAGTAAAAGTAAAACATTTAGAGTTGTTGATGGTTGTAATGCAGCTCTACATGGCAGTGAAAGCAGCGCTCTGTTTATTTAAATGTGAAATTGCAATAAAAATATTTTGTCCCTAATCTATAAATAATCGTGATCAAAATAATCGTGATTATTATTTAGGCCTAGACTTTATTCACTGTTACTATCATTAAACAGTTAAAGCAGCATGTGTATACATTCAGTATACCTTCAGCAGCTAGCGTAGCATAATGCTAACACTAGTTAGTGATGTGCTAACGTACTCTAATGCTAACGCTAATGTTAGCTCCACAGGTTTTTACATTGAAACGTATATATCTCGTAGAGTATCACTATTACATAACGTTTAACCATCACTAGCTCCGAATCCACTAAAGCAGCCTGAACATGAAGAACATCTGGAACCGCTGTCTGAGAGTCTCCGGAGCGGGTCGATGCTGCGCTGTGATTGGTCCGTCTGTGTTCGAGTGGCGGCACGTTGTAGATACGGAGCCGTAGTTGGGAAGTTTTTAACTTAGCATAAAGGAGGCAGTGAGGAACAGCTGGGATGGAACAGAAACACTGAACCTTGTTTGTTTAACCCTTCCGGCTGTTTACTCCCGCTTCCGGGCTTTATGCTAAGCTAGGCTAACAACTAAGTGTGTAAGAACTCAAAATAAAATGTATGGTAATCCGTCACTAGGTCACTCAGGTCGTCAGAGAGTTGAGGGTCATGTTTATACCATCACACAGTAAAGAATCAGGTTACCAGAGAGCCTGAGGTACGAGGAACCGGAGCAGACTGGTTTCAGGTAGAGCAGGACAAATGTGTCCATGGACTACAGACAAAACTGGAAAAGGTTTCATCTGGAAGTTAACACTGTGTAAACCAGACAATAGAGGGAACACAATACATTCACCTCCGAGTCATTATCAGCTCTAATTACTCAAACTAGGTAATGTCATAACCTGTTCCATCAACGCACTATTAACAAGGAATCAACACTGGACCGAGTCTGGACCAGCTCCCTGCATATAACAAGGAATATTCCTAACTAGAACAGCACTCGGAGAGCGCAGACCTCCCCCAAGGTGTGACTTTAAAACCAGATCCCAGCTCCCAGCTGGCGGTACCGTGAGGTGGTCGTCTTATTATTAACACGGTGTGTTTCTGTGTAACGTATCGGAGGATGCCTCTCTCATTCAGCAGCCTTGTTCTGTCTGTATAACGTTACACTACGTTGTCTCTCATCCCATCAGCTACAGCTTTGTTCTTTCTCACCGCGGACGGACAGCAGCTCCAGCAAAATGGAAATGAATAACTGTTTTTTTGTTTAAATTTTCATTTTTATTTATCATTGTTGTATGTCTATGGTACGACGGAGTATTAGGGCCACATTGAGGAAAAATAAATAAATCTGAGATTTAGACAATAAAGTCATAATATTATAAAGTTGTAATTTTACGTGTTATTTTCTTTTTTTCTCGCAAAGTTATGACTTTATTCTCGTAATATTACGACATTTTTTTTCGTAAAGTTATGACTTTATTCTTGTAATATTACGACTTTTTTTCTCGTAAAGTTATAACTTTATTCTCGCAATATTACGACTATTTTTCTCGTAATATTATGACTTTATTCTGTAAATCTCAGATGTTTTTTCCCTCAATGTGACCCTAATACTCTGTAGTACATTAACACTTTGGCCCTCACTGCATTAGACTTATATTCTATATACTTAGACTATAAACTGTGTTACCTTCATCACAATGATCAAATGTTTTGTGCCTCCAGACAGATTTTTGTTTTTTGCCTAAAATGGCTCTTTTGATAGTAAAGGTCGCTGACCCCTGACCCCTGACCCCTGACCCCTGACCGCTGGACTACTGATATGAAACAGCAGAGATCACTGACAGATAGATGTTGTTCTCCATAACAACCCTCACACAGACAAGGTGCTCAAAGTATTTCTAATCATCACAGTCATAAAAAGCCAAAACACAAAATATATACATAATATTATCATGTTGTTTCTTTATATTTTGCTAAACGTTAGTTGTGTTAAGTCTGTGGATGAGTGTGTTTGAATGTCTGAGAGGGATCAAAGCTGAGTCGACAAGTTCCTGCCTCGACAGACGAGATGCCAGGAGAGAGAGAGGGGGGGGGGGGAACCCAGCGTGAGAAAGCTCTACAGATGGACCGGTAGTGTTACAGTACACTGTCGGTCCACAGAACACCGTTACAGATTCTTTAGGTTTGAAATGTCTGGAATGTAAATGAGTGTGCAGTCTGAGAGATGTGATGCTGATTATCTCCTGCTGCATCTCAGACACAGAGAGGAACAACATCTGATGAGGAATCAGCTACAATCACAACAGATTTCACTCAGTAACAGTGTTGAGGAAGTGGTTTGGAAACACCATCAGATTGAATGTGAACAGAGAGTTCAGCAGGCTGTTTCCATGACGACTCCCTGTCGTACAGTAGTACGGTGCAGAAGAGCTGCAGCTACAAAACATTTTACAGTGAAATGCATCAATCTGGTGCACTTTGAGAGCAACACTAAGAGGCTAGATGAACTGTGTGGTAGTAAATAATTCAATCATGAACACATTGGTTGTATAGATATATGAATGAGATACTGTAACTATGGCATTATGTTGGGATTTTATAATCTAATTTTAGGGAAACTGTCACAGTATAAATAACACACCAGAAATACACCATTTTAGAACAGGAGACAATAACACATTTATACTGCATGTGATTATCATAAAGTGGGCATGTCTGTAAAGGGGAGACTCGTGGGTACCCAGAGAACCCATTTACATTCACTGATCTGGAGGTCAGAGGTCAAGGGACCCCTTTGAAGATCGCCATGCCAGTTGTTTTTTTTTTTGCCAAAATCTAGTGTAACTTTGGAGCGTTATTTAACCTCCTTCATGACCAGCTAGTCTGACCTGGTTGGTACCGATGGATTCATCAGGTTTTATATGATACCAGTAACTTCACTCTTTAATACTGAGATGCTACAACCTCCGAAAGATGGAACAGTGGCCGGGTCCGATGGCGGGGTCGTCGAATTTTTAAGAGGTTAATAAAAAATCATGTTTTGGAGAATCGACATAGTATTGCCCAACATATTATCACGATACTCATGTGTATGGATATGTTCTTACACCCCCGACCCCCGGTCAACAGTCGTACCATGAGCAGGTGGTCTCCCCCCCCCCCCCCACCACGCTGGGAGAGTACAGCAGCTTGGCCTGAATAACAGCGGACCTACTGTATGTTTGTAACGGTGCATGTGAGCTCTGCAATCAAACCCTTAATCCTCACTAATATGAACACATTGTAGAGGCTAACATTAGGTCTACTGTATACCATTAACTAGCAGCTGTGACATTATATCCCATACAGTATGTCCACATTACACAGCTACTGGACGATTGGACACTTACGTTGAATTTAATGGTGAATTTAGAAGTGTCTAATATCACCTGCAGATAAAACATTTCTGCAGTAAACCCTCATTTATAATGTTCACATTCTGTTGATACTGTGATGAACTTCACTAGATATACTTTACATACGTATTAATAGTCCAGGCTCCTGCCTTACAGTGCAATTCACTGTCCAGACGTGGTTTGGATTAAATTTAAGACCCCGTTTTATGAGGTGGGATTTGGACCCATGTGTTCTGGAGAAGTAGAGGATTCTGTAGGCTGATAAGCATTCGACCGTTGGACTGCTGGTGTACAACATGTTAGCCGGCCTCTGGCCACAAAGGCTCTCAGTGTGTACAGACTGCAACTCAGACATGCACACCCTAAACCCATTAAATATAAAGTTATATCTACTCTATTACAACACAGCAGATGGCAGAGATACCAATACATACAAGTAAAGTAGAGTAGAGGAAGTAAAAGTGTTGTCATGACGATAGTATTGAAGTCTTAAATATCTGGATACCGATACTGAAACGATGCCACGGCACAACACCTAAAACATCAGGAAAAGTAATGATAGATGACAGAACATGGAACTAAAAATTATCTCCTTTATTAATTATAAAAAAATGTGCTTAATAATACCAAAACTGAACTGCCTACCCCAGCTTTAACATAATGTTCCTTCCAGGACCCGTTTCAATCATCCTGCATCTCAACCTGTGGTTCTGAACCCAACCTGTGGTTCTGAACCCAACCTGTGGAGAACCCAACCTGTGGAGAACCCAACCTGTGGAGAACCCAACCTGTGGTTCTGAACCCAACCTGTGGTTCTGATCCCAACCTGTGGTTCTGAACCCAACCTGTGGTTCTGAAGCCAACCTGTGGTTCTGAACCCAACCTGTGGAGAACCCAACCTGTGGTTCTGAAGCCAACCTGTGGTTCTGAACCCAACCTGTGGTTCTGAAGCCAACCTGTGGTTCTGAGCCCAACCTGTGGTTCTGAAGCCAACTTGTTGTGCTGAACCCAACCTGTGGTTCTGAACCCAACTTGTGGTTCTGAAGCCAACCTGTGGAGAACCCAACCTGTGGTTCTGAACCCAACTTGTGGTTCTGAAGCCAACCTGTGGAGAACCCAACCTGTGGAGAACCCAACCTGTGGTTCTGAACCCAACTTGTGGTTCTGAAGCCAACCTGTGGAGAACCCAACCTGTGGAGAACCCAACCTGTGGTTCTGAACCCAACCTGTGGTTCTGAAGCCGACCTGTGCAGAACCCTCTGTCATAGTGGAGCTGCACTTGGCCTTTCTCCTCTGCCAGCCAGAGACTCTCTGCTCCCTGGTGTATTTTGGTCTGAGGCTGATATATGCAGTGACCCCCCCCCCCCCCCCCCCCTCTCTTATAAGTCAACCACTCATTCCAGGAAGTGACAGCTTGTCCCCCCCCCCCCAGCAGCATTATAGAAGAGATAAGCAGGAAACGCCACCATGAACTGGTCAGATTAACATCTTGAGGGTTCCAGCAGCAGGACGTGAAGATCAAAGCAGAAGTAAAGAACTTCTATATTACAGTTGTTATAATGTTCAGTTCAGTTCAGAGTTTCTATCAAGGACAAACATAGAGATCAAGATGATGAGACACAAACTCAAACACCAACTATAGAGGACAAAGTTATTACTGTAAGAAGAGCCAAACCTTAACTCCCAGGTTCTCCTTGTTCTACCATTAGAACCCGTGACCTCAGCACCACCTACATTACATTACTGCATACGTGAACTTTAACCCCCCGAGACCCGCGGGATCACAGGCGATCCCAAACGGTCTTTCAGAGGCTGCAGCAGCTTCAGTTCTACAGTTAGAGTAGAGTTACAGAAGGTGCTGGTGTCATATGAAACTAGAACACATGAGGAATCATGTCTCACCAGCTTATCATGAAGGAGGTTAAATAACGCTCCAGAGTTAAGCTAAACTGTGACGAGGAAAAACTGTCATGGCCATTTTCAAAGGGGTCCCTTGACCTCTGACCTCCAGATCAGTGAATGTAAATGGGTTCTCTGGGTACCCACGAGTCTCCCCTTTACAGACATGCCCACTTTATGATAATCACATGCAGTATAAATGTGTTATTTTCTCCTAATCTAAAATGGTGTATCTGAATATTTCTGCATACTAGGGTCCATAAACAGTCTACCCCCCTAAAGACCCCCTGGACCCCCCTAAAGACCCCCTGTACCCCCTAAAGACCCACTGGACCCCCCTAAAGACCCCCTGTACCCCCCTAAAGACCACCTGTACCCCCCTAAAGACCCCTGTACCCCCCTAAAGACCCCTGTACCCCCTAAAGACCCCCTGGACCCCCCTAAAGACCCCCTGGACCCCTCTAAAGACCCCCTGTACCCCCCTAAAAAGCCCCTGTACCCCTCTAAAGACCCCTGTACCCCTCTAAAGACCCCTGTACCCCTCTAAAGACCCCCTGGACCCCCCTAAAGACCCCCTGTACCCCTCTAAAGACCCTTGTACCCCCCTAAAGACCCCCTGTACCCCCCTAAAGACCCCTGTACCCCCCTAAAGACCCCCTGTACCCCCCTAAAGACCCCCTGTACCCCTCTAAAGACCCCCTGGACCCCCCTAAAGACCCCCTGTACCCCTCTAAAGACCCTTGTACCCCCCTAAAGACCCCCTGTACCCCCCTAAAGACCCCTGTACCCCCCTAAAGACCCCCTTTACCCCCTAAAGACCCCCTGGACCCCCCTAAAGACCCCCTGGACCCCCTGGACCCCCCTAAAGACCCCCTGGACCCCCCTAAAGAGAGGTCTTTGTGGTCTCAGAGGGTTAGAGGGAAGCATCAACAGTCAGGTATATTTTTCTGTTCCGCTGCTAGAAAACGTGTAAAAGAAAACCCATTTAGATTTCCCCCCTGAGGTCGGGGTTAAAAGGGATTTGTCCTGGACCTCTGACCTCTGACCTCTGACCTGTGCTCTTCATGCTGACCAAGCTGCTTCTAACCAACACTCACATTCAGCAGCTATAAGCTGATTGCAACAATTGCTCTTGCTAATGCTTATTTACCTCAAATACATAATCATATGAATGGAGCCATGCAAAGTGACTCACTGAGTGTATGAGACCAGTGAAGGCCTGCTTCTATCTTCTGACCTCTGACCTCTGACCTCTGACCTCTGCACGGCCTGCAAGGCTTTGTAATAAAAGGGGGGGAAGCACTCATCAAGTTTGAATGCAGATTACTGAAGTACAAACTGAGGGAAAGTTCATCCTTCTACTGAAACATCAGTCCACATAAACTGAGGGTTCTAAGACACAATAACTGAGGGTTCTAAGACACAATAACTGAGGGTTCTAAGACACAATAACTGCAGGTTCTAAGACACAATAACTGAGGGTCCTAAGAAACAATAACTGCAGGTTCTAAGACACAATAACTGAGGGTCCTAAGACACAATAACTGAGGGTTTTAAGGCACAATAACTGCAGGTTCTAAGACACAATAACTGAGGTTTCAAAGACACAATAACAGGGTTCTAAGACACAACAACTGAGGGTTCGAAGACACAATAACTGCAGGTTCTAAGACACAATAACTGTGGGTTCTAATTCGAGTGAAAGTTTATCCTTCTACTGAAACATCAGTCCACAACAACTGCAGGTTCTTAGACAGAATAACTGAGGGTTCTAAGACACAATAACTGAGGGTTCTAAGACACAATAACTGAGGGTTCTAAGACACAATAACTGCAGGTTCTAAGACACAATAACTGTGGGTTCTAAGACGAGTGAAAGTGTATCCTTCTACTGAAACATCAGTCCACAACAACTGCAGGTTCTTAGACACAATAACTGAGGGTTCTAAGACACAATAACTGAGGGTTCTAAGACACAATAACTGAGGGTACTAAGACACAATAACTGAGGGTTCTAAGACACAATAACGGAGGGTTCTAAGACACAATAACTGAGATTTCAAAGACACAATAACTGAGGGTTCTAAGACACAACAACTGAGGGTTCTAAGACACAATAACTGCAGGTTCTAAGACACAATAACTGAGGGTCCTAAGAAACAATAACTGCAGGTTCTAAGACACAATAACTGAGGGTCCTAAGACACAATAACTGAGGGTTCTAAGGCACAATAACTGCAGGTTCTAAGACACAATAACTGAGGTTTCAAAGACACAATAACAGGGTTCTAAGACACAACAACTGAGGGTTCGAAGACACAATAACTGCAGGTTCTAAGACACAATAACTGTGGGTTCTAATTCGAGTGAAAGTTTATCCTTCTACTGAAACATCAGTCCACAACAACTGCAGGTTCTTAGTCAGAATAACTGAGGGTTCTAAGACACAATAACTGAGGGTTCTAAGACACAATAACTGAGGGTTCTAAGACACAATAACTGCAGGTTCTAAGACACAATAACTGTGGGTTCTAAGACGAGTGAAAGTGTATCCTTCTACTGAAACATCAGTCCACAACAACTGCAGGTTCTTAGACACAATAACTGAGGGTTCTAAGACACAATAACTGAGGGTTCTAAGACACAATAACTGAGGGTACTAAGACACAATAACTGAGGGTTCTAAGACACAATAACGGAGGGTTCTAAGACACAATAACTGAGATTTCAAAGACACAATAACTGAGGGTTCTAAGACACAACAACTGAGGGTTCTAAGACACAACAACTGCAGGTTCTTAGACACAATAACTGAGGGTTCTAAGACAATAACGGCAGGTTCTAAGACACAATAACTGAGATTTCAAAGACACAACAACTGCAGGTTCTTAGACACAACAACTGAGGGTTCTAAGACACAATAACTGCAGGTTCTAAGACACAATAACTGTGGGTTCTAAGATGAGTGAAAGTGTATCCTTCTACTGAAACATCAGTCCACAACAACTGCAGGTTCTTAGACACAATAACTGAGGGTTCTAAGACACAATAACTTTGAGTTCTAAGACACAATAACTGCGGGTTCTAAGACGAGTGAAAGTTTATCCTTCTACTGAAACATCAGTTCACAATAACTGCAGGTTCTAAGACACAATAACTGCGGGTTCTAAGACATAATAACTGTGGGTTCTAAGACACAATAACTGAGGGTTCTAAGACAAGTGAAAGTTTATCCTTCTACTGAAACATCAGTCCACAATAACTGAGGGTTCTAAGACACAATAACTGCAGGTTCTAAGACGAGTGAAAGTTTGTCCTCCTACTGAAACATCAGTCCACAACAACTGCAGGTTCTAAGACACAATAACTGAGGGTTCTAAGACACAATAACTGAGGGTTCTAAGACACAATAACGGAGGGTTCTAAGACACAATAACTGAGGTTTCAAAGACACAATAACTGAGGGTTCTAAGACACAACAACTGAAGCTTCTAAGACACAATAACTGCAGGTTCTAAGACATAACAACTGCAGGTTCTTAGAAACAATAACTGAGGGTTCTAAGACACAATAACTGCGGGTTCTAAGACGAGTGAAAGTTTATCTTTCTACTGAAACATCAGTTTTCAATAACTGCAGGTTCTAAGACACAATAACTGCGGGTTCTAAGACACAATAACTGTGGGTTCTAAGACACAATAACTGAGGGTTCTAAAACACAATAACTGCAGGTTCTAAGACACAATAACTGTGGGTTCTAAGACGAGTGAAAGTGTATCCTTCTACTGAAACATCAGTCCACAACAACTGCAGGTTCTTAGACACAATAACTGAGGGTTCTAAGACACAATAACTGAGGGTTCTAAGACACAATAACTGAGGGTACTAAGACACAATAACTGAGGGTTCTAAGACACAATAACGGAGGGTTCTAAGACACAATAACTGAGATTTCAAAGACACAATAAATGAGGGTTCTAAGACACAACAATTGAGGGTTCTAAGACACAACAACTGCAGGTTCTTAGACACAATAACTGAGGGTTCTAAGACACAATAACTGAGGGTTCTAAGACACAATAACTGAGGGTACTAAGACACAATAACTGAGGGTTCTAAGACACAATAACGGAGGGTTCTAAGACACAATAACTGAGATTTCAAGGACACAATAACTGAGGGTTCTAAGACACAACAACTGAGGGTTCTAAGATACAATAACTGCAGGTTCTAAGACACAATAACTGAGGGTTATAAGACACAATAACTGCAGGTTCTAAGACGAGTGAAAGTGTATCCTTCTACTGAAACATCAGTCCACAACAACTGCAGGTTCTTAGACACAATAACTGAGGGTTCTAAGACACAATAACTTTGAGTTCTAAGACACAATAACTGCGGGTTCTAAGACGAGTGAAAGTTTATCCTTCTACTGAAACATCAGTTCACAATAACTGCAGGTTCTAAGACACAATAACTGCGGGTTCTAAGACACAATAACTGTGGGTTCTAAGACACAATAACTGAGGGTTCTAAGACAAGTGAAAGTTTATCCTTATACTGAAACATCAGTCCACAATAACTGAGGGTTCTAAGACACAATAACTGCAGGTTCTAAGACGAGTGAAAGTTTGTCCTCCTACTGAAACATCAGTCCACAACAACTGCAGGTTCTAAGACACAATAACTGAGGGTTCTAAGACACAATAACTGAGGGTTCTAAGACACAATAACGGAGGGTTCTAAGACACAACAACTGAAGCTTCTAAGACACAATAATTGCAGGTTCTAAGACACAATAACTGAGGGTTATAAGACACAATAACTGCAGGTTCTAAGACAATAACTGAGGGTTCTAAGACACAATAACGGAGGGTTCTAAGACACAATAAATGAGGTTTCAAAGACACAATAACTGAGGATTCTAAGACATAACAACTGAGGGTTCTAAGACACAATAACTGCAGGTTCTAAGACACAATAACTGTGGGTTCTAAGACGAGTGAAAGTGTATCCTTCTACTGAAACATCAGTCCACAACAACTGCAGGTTCTTAGAAACAATAACTGAGGGTTCTAAGACACAATAACTGCGGGTTCTAAGACGAGTGAAAGTTTATCTTTCTACTGAAACATCAGTCCACAATAACTGCAGGTTCTAAGACATAATAACTGAGGGTTCAAAGACACAGTAACTGTGGGTTCTAAGACACAATAACTGAGGGTTCTAAGACACAATAACTGAGGTTTCAAAGACACAATAACTGAGGGTTCTAAGACAACAACTGAAGGTTCTAAGACACAATAACTGCAGGTTCTAAGACACAATAACTGTGGGTTCTAAGACGAGTGAAAGTGTATCCTTCTACTGAAACATCAGTTTTCAATAACTGCAGGTTCTAGGACACAATAACTGCGGGTTCTAAGACACAATAACTGAGGTTTCAAAGACACAATAACTGAGGGTTCTAAGACAACAACTGAGGGTTCTAAGACACAATAACTGCAGGTTCTAAGACACAATAACTGTGGGTTCTAAGACGAGTGAAAGTGTATCCTTCTACTGAAACATCAGTTTTCAATAACTGCAGGTTCTAAGACACAATAACTGCGGGTTCTAAGACACAATAACTGTGGGTTCTAAGACACAATAACTGAGGGTTCTAAGACAAGTGAAAGTTTATCCTTCTACTGAAACATCAGTCCACAATAACTGAGGGTTCTAAGACACAATAACTGAGGTTTCAAAGACACAATAACTGAGGGTTCTAAGACAACAACTGAGGGTTCTAAGACACAACAACTGCAGGTTCTTAGACACAATATCTGAGGGTTCTAAGACACTCAGATATGAATCAATATTCTGTTACTGTAATGACTATTTCTCTCCTCAGATGTTCTCAGAATCATCTTGTAGTTACTGTTTAGCTGTAAAATGAGAAAGTTTGGGACCCGGCAGCCATGTTGAGATCAGTTGAGGAAATACCAAGCACCGCCCACCAGCCGGAGCACAGCCAATAGGAACGCTCTCTCTCTCTGAAATGACCTGTGATTGGTCAAAGTCTCCCGTTACAGACTAGATTATCTAAACCCTGAAAACAGAGACATGAGGAGGAGCAGAAGTGTAGTTTTCTCTCAGAACACTTGAATTACAATATGATGAAAGGTTATTATGGGATTTTTGCCCAATGATGCCAAAAATATTCTGCCTACTGCAGCTTTAAGTTATAGGCCATATAGGGCGTCACCTTCTGAGGGGCGCTGGTCGCTGGTGGGCTCCTTTCCTCATTTACTGCATTGAGGTAACAAACGAACAAATAAAGAAAGAAAGAAAGAAATTGAGCTGTCAAAGTTAACATGATAATAATAATAACACGTTAACGCAAAATCGTTTCGTCACTAATTTCTTTAACGCATTAACGCAATCGATCTTTCGGAGGTTGTAGCGGCTCAGTTTTAAAGCTAGAGTGAAGATACTGGTATCATCTGAAACTAGAGAACCTGATGAATCCATCGGTACCAACCAGGTCAGACTAGCTGGTTATGAAGGAGGTTAAATAACGCTCCAAACTGTCATGTCCATTTCCAAAGGGGTCCCCTTGACCTCTGACCTCCAGATCAGTGAATGTAAATGGGTTCTATGGGTACCCACGAGTCTCCCCTTTACAGACATGCCCACTTTATGATAATCACATGCAGTTTGGGGCAAGTCATAGTGAAGTCAGCACACTGACACACTGACAGCTGTTGTTGCCTGTTGGGCTGCAGTTTGCCATGTTATGATCTGAGCATATTGTTTTATGCTAAATGCAGAACCTGTGAGGGTTTCTGGACAATATCTGTCATTGTTTTGTGTTGTTAACTGATTTACAATAATAAATATATACATTCATTTACATAAAGCAGCATATTTGTCCACTCCCATGTTGATAAGAGGATTAAATACTTGACTAATCTCCCTTTAAGGTACATTTAGAACAGATCATGATTAATTGTGATTAACTATTTTAATGGACTGACAGCTCTAACAGAACTCCTGTAACTCTCTCTCTCTCACTTATTTGTTAATAAAAGTTTAAACTGTAGTGAAACTGTCTAAACATTTTAAACCAACAACATCAGGGACCTATTGTTTATTTATATTATAATAAATACAGTTATTTATGAAAATAAAAAGGTGATATCTGATGTGTCCCCCCCCCCCAGCCTGTTTATATACAGAACAGGTAAAATCCAGATAGCCTTATCTTACTCTTCCTATCTGTGGATCACAGTATGAATATCTGACCTGAAGTCCACAGTTCACCATTCAGCACCGATTCATTAGATCATAAAGTCATCACATAGTAAAACTGGACCTGTGTTCTGGCCTGAACGCCTCACCTGTTGCACCTGCAGAGTCACACCTGGTGGTTCAATAATTAAACAGGTTCAGTTCCAACAACAGGCAGCTTCAGACGAGTTTTACAGCTTTACACCGACAGCAAGCAGCTGAAAGACACATCGGAACCATTCAACACAACAGTTCTGCTACTTACAGAGAGAACCGAGCAGTGGACTCCTCCGGGTTACAGGTCCAGGACTAAAGGTCCAGAACTAAAGGTCCAGAACTAAAGGTCCAGAAATAAAGGTCCAGAACTAAAGGTCCAGAAGTCTCCTCACGGGTCGGTTAACGCCGCGGTTCTGGGTTCAGTGCAGAGTCCTGGTCGCTGTTCCTCACATGAGAGCCGCAGTGTGTTTCCCCCCCCCCCCCCCCGTAATGTAGACTACAGTCAAGCCCGACTACAGCACAGGGAGCGGACTTCCGGTTCGTAGTTTTCCAGAATAAAGCTCTCTGATTAATGACTAGAAGTCCCAGTCTGTGGTCCATGTCTCACATCAATAACTCATCTCTGTAGCGAAAAAAAAAAAAAATGAATAATGTCGAAACACTTCTTTAAAAATATACGTAAAATGTAAAAAAAAAATTACGAAAAATGTCCAAAAAATGTAAAAAAAAAAAAAAAAAAAAGTCTGAAAAATGTTAAAAAAAAAAAAAAAATCTGAAAAAATGTCCAAAAAATGTAAAAAAAAATTTAAATAAATAAAAAGTCCCGAAAAATGTCTAAAAAATGTCCGAAAATGTAAAAAAAAAAAAATGTTTAAATAATTTCGAAAAAAAGCTTGAAAAATGTCAAAAACAAGTAAAAAAATAAAAAAATGTCTAAAAATTGTAAAAAAAAAAATAGCTGGAAAAATGTAATAAAGAAGTCTGACAAATGTCAAAAAATGTCCCCAAAAAAATCTGAAAAATGTCCGAAAAAAAAAAGTCCCAAAAAAAGTCTGAAAAATATATATAAAAAAAAAAAAACAATGTCATGAAACATCTTGTCCAGAAACCCTCACAGGTTCTGCATTTAGCATAAAACAATATGCTCAGATCATAACATGGCAAACTGCAGCCCAACAGGCAACAACAGCTGTCAGTGTGTCAGTGTGCTGACTTCACTATGACTTGCCCCAAACTGCATGTGATTATCATAAAGTGGGCATGTCTGTAAAGGGGAGACTCGTGGGTACTCGTAGAACCCATTTACATTCACTGATCTGGAGGTCAGAGGTCAAGGGACCTCTTTGAAAATGGACATGACAGTTTTTCATCACCAACATTGAGCCCCTACTATAACACCAGTGCATAATGTTATTGTTATATAGTGAGTTAGTTCTAGCTATATACTTAGTTAGAGTTTGTTTGGGTTGATTAAAGACACGGCTGGTCATCACACCGCAGCCTGCTGTAGCATCGTAGGCTAATGTTGCTGCAGGGAAACCAGCCAGCTAGTAGAATAAGAAAGCTTTTACTTTTATATCACTGTGTAGGCTCATTGCTGAAACTCTCACACAGAAAAAGTAGGCTAACTTATACCATCTAAACTTGTATATCATTTATTTCAACACAATCCCTATGGTTACCTAATCTCAATTTTGGTGCATTAGTTCCTGTAAAGTCATTTTAATTAGGCCTACTTACTAATATTTTATTTATTTATTCATGTGTGATTCAGAAGACCTTTGTGTAAACAAAGTTCCTCCAAATAATAGCCTACTACAACTATAATTTAATACTATGTTCTGTTCAATGGCAGCAGTCACACCTGTAGGCTATGAGTCTCTTTTTAAGACCTTGTTTTATTTTGAAAGTAAGTTCTCCCCATGTCCGGTACTGCTCTCTCTGTCTGGAGCTTCACACAGCTGGTCAGGTCCAATAGGAACCTGAGCCTTAAACTTGGGATGGTCTCAAGTTTGACTGTCAAATGTATTTTTCTCTAAATCAGCATTGAAGTCACAGCAAAGCAGACACAGAACGGTCCGTATCATATTTCTGCCTATTCAACAATGATTCTGAATAATAACATGGGTTCCACATCTCTCATAAGTACACTGCAAGTACACATCTTCAGTTGTTAAACCTGTAACAAAGTTAGAATGTCTGTATGTAAATAAATGCACACTACAAAAACTTCTCTACCTCAGTTATTATCCTGCATTATATTCCATATCTGACATTTCTTAATATCTGTTTCTCCTATATTTTATTATCCAGCACTATATCACTTTCTGCACTACATTCACTTTTTCTTTAAATAGTCCTGTATCTCAGTTGTTTACCCTGCACTATATTCATTTTTAACAGTTCTTCTGCACATTGCATATTTTGTTTTATACTCTGTATTACTTACATGTGTCTTGTTACTACTTGTGTCGTTTTACTAACATGTGTACTACTTATCTGTGACGTTTTTACTAATATGTTTGCACTATGGAACTGTGATGCTGGAAACTTGAATTTCCCTCGGGATCAATAAAGTTACTATCTATCTATCTATCTATCTATCTATCTATCTATCTATCTATCTATCTATCTATCTATCTATCTATCTATCTATCTATCTATCTATCTATCTATCTATCTATCTATCTATCTATCTATCTATCTATCTATCTATCAATCTAAATGAATACATAAACAAACAAACAAATAAATAAATAAATAAATAAATAAATAAACAAACAAACAAATAAATAATCAAACAAACAAATAAATAAATAAATAAATAAATAAATAAATAAATAAACAAACAAACAAACAAACAAATAAATAAATAAACAAATAAATAAATAAATAAATACATGCTTGGTTGACTTTGTCACTGGTTCTATCAACCACATGTGGGGGTCACGGTGTTGGACTTTTAATAGTAATTCAATCATATTTGCTCCATTTCTACCTACTGCAGCTTTAATCTTTTCACCAATGAGTCCCCACTAGTTCCCAGGATGCTCTTGCTCGAGGTTCAAAGTTCTTTATTTGTCATAATATGTCGATTCCAGCAAAGCAGACATCAGCAATGAGAGTCTTTGGTTTCAGGTTCCTTCAACATGCTCATAAAATATGTTTTTATATAAAAGAGGCAATCACACAAGTAAAAGTAAAATGATAATCTAAGGCATAAAATAGTGCTGTTAAAATAAATATAAACATTAGTAAATATAAAATTAGTTATTTTGTGGAAGACAGTACTCCAGATGGGAAAACTGAATGTAAACAGGATGTAGTGTGTAATAATGAGAAGTACTAGAATATATATATATATATATACAGAGGTGTAGACAGGAATTTAGTATGTACAGAGAAGTAGTAAATATGTATGTATATACACAGAGGTGTAATAGTTTGTAAAACAGTAAAGTAAAGTGACAGCTTGGCTGACCTCTGACCTTCCAGAGAAAGTACAGCTTTCCAACACATGATAATATTGTGTCACAGTATAGTTCAGTTTTCTGAGGTTGTGGAAACTGACATGATGTGTTCGTGCCTTGACACTGCTACTAATGAGCAGATAGAGGCAGCATCTTTCACACAAAGAGCAGGAAAGCATGAGTCTGAACACTGAACACATAAAGACTGATAAACACTTTAAAATGCCCCCCCCCCCCCCCCCCCACTAACACTTCTTACACCAGCTGCCTTTTATTGCTCGCTGACAGCTGTCCTCTGACATCAGAAGAAAACTGCTCATGCTGAACATGGACTTTGTGTCAAGTTTACAGAGAGAGAGAATATAACTGCATACCTGACACTGTATGTACGGTATGTCAGCAGTATATCAACGGTTGATCATTTCTTTTGGTACATTTACAGAAAGAGAGTGATGTTTCGGGGAGGAACCTGTTGTTTCTCTGAGATGTTTAGTCCTGCTCTGCCCTCAGGTGGTGGAGTATGGAGGACAGAACCTGACTAAATAAATAAATAAATGAATATGTCATTAAATGTAGCAAAAATATTAAAAATAAACGTAGCCATTAATTATTAATTAATTTAATTTATTAATTATTTAATAATTAATAAAATGTGACATAAATTGATGTGTCTGTTTTAATTTGCTTCTTTATTTATTTATATTTGTATTAATTCCCTTATTATTTACTCTTCTGTTTAATTTTCCCTTTTATTTATTTATTTATGTATAAATTTTTAAATTTATTTATTTATTTATTTATTCATTCATGTTTGGATTTATTTTTATTTATTTAATTATTTTCATTTATTTCATATTTATTTTTAAATGTATGTATTTATTTATTTATGTATTTATTCATTTATTTATTTCTGCACGATTTTTTCTTTGCATTTCACCCCTTATTTATTTCCTCAAACTTATTTATTTATGTATTCTTTTCTTTATACATTTCCATTAAACAAAATGGGTTCTCTGGGTACCCACGAGTCTCCCCTTTACAGACATGCCCACTTTATGATAATCACATTCAGTATAAATGTGTTATTGTCTCCTATTCTAAAATGGTGTATCTGAATATTTCTGCATACTGGGGTCCATAAACAGTCTTGAATTCCATAAATTGTGTATCAGTGTAAAGCTGAGACTCTGGTGGATCCAATGAGCCCAACTGTATTCATGTGTGATGATGTTAGTCCCCATAGGAGACATTTCATTGACCTCACTGTATAAAATGACCTGTGGTGACCTCTAGGATAATCACAGCCTCATGAAACTTTACAGCCACAGACTAGAGACCTAGAGCATTCAGAGGATGGATGGATCAAACTAGAGACCTAGAGCATTCAGAGGATGGATGGATCAAACTAGAGACCTAGAGCATTCAGAGGATGGATGGATCAAACTAGAGACCTAGAGCATTCAGAGGATGGATGGATCAAACTAGAGACCTAGAGCATTCAGAGGATGGATGGATCAAACTAGAGACCTAGAGCATTCAGAGGATGGATGGCTTTCATAGCTAGATTGACAATAAGGGGGTTTCTGAGCAGTTTACACAACACAAGTTCTCACCATCTAATCGCCAAATAGTACAATTCTTGCAGAAATCTCCAAATGTCAAAAGTTTTAATCCCAAATCTCAGCATGTCTTGTTCTCTGGTGTTCCTCAAGGTCTTGGTGTCTTAATGTGGTATTTTGGAGGATTATTGATCATTTTGATCAATTCTCCAGTGGTAAAAAAATTGTTAAATTTAGCACCAAATCTGTGGAACAAATGGTATCAACCCAGACATTGCTGCAACAATTTATTCTAATTAATTAATTCATTTTTTTCCCTGGTTTTTGACTAGAACAACTTGACACACAGTGCTGAGCTGCATCTCAAATTAATCTCCAGGTTTCCAGCTTTCAGATGATGTTCACCACTTCTGTAAACAGAGGGTCACTTCCAGACCTTTATGGTACGGGGTTACAAGATGCACAGATCATCAAATAGTCCAGTAAACCATGTGAGACTGAACACTGCCTGATCCAGCTTTTGTTGTTGCTGCAAAGTACATATAAAATATTGTACATTTGCTTTTCACCCAGCAGGGGGCAATGCTGCCTGCTTTACAGAGAACAGAAGGAATGAACTCATAACTGCTTCTGTTGTCATGGCTGCTTCTTCAGCACCTTACTGTTGTTTTAATTTATATTATTATTATTATTATTATCATGTATTTTTAAACCTGTACTCTGTTGAGAGCCAACGTGCTTATTGTTTTGCTGCCGCCATTAATATCAGCTCTCCCCTTCAGCTGATTGGCTGATACAACTGTGGAAATAACGCCCACTTTGAGTTGACGCATCTCATTGGTTCTTGGCTTTGGTCTTCCATCAAGTGATTGGTGTTAGCGAATGTCAATCACGTTTAAAGTCCCGCCCACTCTCACTCTTATTGGCTGAGAGGACAGCCCTGCAGCGGTGATTGGTTAGAGTGACGTCACTCAGGACTCCCTCGAAGCCCATTGGTTGTTGGCCTCAGAGCAGTTTCAACTATTTTCTTTCTTTCTTCCCAAAAGCAGTCAGACAGGCGCGGACGGACAGACAGATACTGACACTACAGACACGGAGATATCATGTTCTCATCCCCGGAGCCGGCTCGACACCTCCTGTGGATCTAACTCTAGAACTGTGAGTAAAACTCTCCTCTCTGTGATGAAGGAACGTGTTTAATGTGAGAGTAACGCGGTGAGAGAGCGGGACTATACAGTGCGGAGGGATACAGGCTGCTGCGAGTTAGTGAGAGTGCTTCGGTTTCACTGAACTTAGAGCTCAGCTGTGTATAAGCTACTGCTCTACTTCTTTATGTTGTTATGTATATATATAAAGATATGGACACATCTATCTGAGGGCTCACACTCTGTAACACTTAAAGCTGCAGTAGGCAACAATTTTTTGGCATAATTTGGCAAACATCCCATAATAACCTTTCAGCATATTGTAATTCAAGTGTTGTGAGAGAAAACTAGACTTCTGCTCCTCCTCATGTCTCTGTTTTCAGGCTTTAGAAAAAATCTAGCCCGTGACGGGAGACTTTGACCAATCACAGGTCATTTCAGAGAGAGAGAGCGTTCCTATTGGCTGTGCTCCGGTCATGTGACCAGAACTTGGCATCCTTTTTATTCTTTTGTTTTTTTCAGAACTTTATTTTCAACAAACAACAAGTACAAAAGTATAGGGAATACAATAAACAGTACAAAACAAACAAGACAAAAAAAACCCTTAATGCCAGAGGAGTTCAATGTCCATTCATTTCAAGTCTTTTCAGAGTTCAAGAAAATTGTACTTCCTTTAAAATATTGAGAGACTTTACAGCTTTTTGGTTTTTCACATTTTCCAGTAAGGTGCCGAACTGCTTGAGTTCAACAAGAAACCCACGACAGCAGGTTGTTCGGAGTCAGAACATTTCCATTTGTGGATGTGGAATTTACCAAGTATAATCAGAAGCTGAATTATATAGGTAATGTTGCTATCCATCCCATAAAACACAAAATATAGCATCGCATCAAATACATTAATCTGTACATAAGTACTCATTGTTCTATTTATGAAATTTTGCATATCTGTCCAAAATAAAGTCGAACGATTACAGTGAAAAAACAACAACAAAAAAGAACGATTACAGTGAAAAAACTTGGCTTCCTTCAACAGATTTTACAATGGCTGCCGCGTCACAAACTTTCTCATTTTACAGCTAAACAGTAACTACAAGATGATTCTGAGAACATCTGAGGAGAGAAATAGTCATTACAGTAACAGAATATTGATTCATATCTGATCAGCGCTGCCTAGTTTGACCGTTTGGTCGGAGTTCAGAGTGATTGACAGCCGGCTCTCATAGACTGCAGCTGGGCAGCGGACCTTGTTTCAGACACACAGGAGGATCCATAGCAATAAAAGAAGAGAAACAAAAACATGATAAGATAAGACCGCAGCAATTCATCCTTCAGTTCATATGTAGGCTCATATCTCTCCAGTGTTTTCTGAGCCTGGATGAGTACCGAGTGCAGATCCTGCTCAGGCTGGTTAAAGCCTCCATGATGCTGTTCTCTGACTCATCCAAGCCACAAATATAATTATACATCAAATGTTTTAAAAGTGCCTCACATGTGGGAACACCAGAGGACTTAACAGTTGACTGGCACTATGCCATCTGGGAACAGGAAGCAACAACCTCATAGCATCACTGTAAGCCACTTATGAGTCTTCACATACTACTCTCTTCTTGTAGCTAAAACAAAGATGAGCCGTGAACAATTTTACTCGTAAGCATCATTTTGAAAGATAAGATGAGATGAACCTTTAGCGTCCAGCTTCCTCCTCATCCTCCCCTCTGCCACCTCCTCCAGATTGTCCAGTTCCGATCCAACTACAGAGCTAGCCTTCTAGCCTTCTGTTCAGTTTGTTGGCATCCCTTGTGTTTGTGTTACCCCCCCCCATGAAGACTTGAGTTATTACTGGACATGTGAATTCATAGATCATGTAACTGTTACCACAATGTTGTCTACTTGGCACATTTCCACGCAAGAAAAATGCTAGAGTCCGGCAGGCTGTGTGATTAAGGCCCAGTTCACACCTGGTGTTAACATGCGTCCTGAGTGATCTGATCACAAGTGGACATCTCTCAGTACGTCTGTTCAGACCTGGTGTTAACATGCGTCCTGAGTGATCCAATCACAAGTGGACATCTCTCAGTACGTCTGTTCAGACCTGGTATTAACATGTGTCCTGAGTGATCTGATCACAAGTGGAACTCTCTCAGTACGTCTGTTCACACCTGGTGTTAACATGCGTCCTGAGTGATCTGATCACAAGTGGAACTCTCTCAGTACGTCTGTTCACACCTGGTGTTAACATGCGTCCTGAGTGATCTGATCACAAGTGGACATCTCTCAGTACGTGTGTTCACACCTGGTATGAACATGCGTCCTGAGTGATCCGATCACAAGTGGAACTCTCTCAGTACGTCTGTTCAGACCTGGTATTAACATGCGTCCTGAGTGATCTGATCACAAGTGGAACTCTCTCAGTACGTCTGTTCACACCTGGTATGAACATGCGTCCTGAGTGATCCGATCACAAGTGGAACTCTCTCAGTACGTCAGTTCACACCTGGTATTAACATGCGTCCTGAGTGATCTGATCACAAGTGGACAGCTCTCAGTACGTCTGTTCACACCTGGTATTAACATGCGCCCTGAGTGATCTGATCACAAGCGGAACTCTCTCAGTACGTCTGTTCACACCTGGTATTAACATGCGTCCTGAGTGATCTGATCACAAGTGGACATCTCTCAGTACGTCTGTTCAGACCTGGTATTAACATTCGTCCTGAGTGATCTGATCACAAGTGGAACTCTCTCAGTACGTCTGTTCACATCTGGTATTAACATGCGTCCTGAGTGATCTGATCACAAGTGGACATCTCTCAGTACGTGTGTTCACACCTGGTATGAACATGCGTCCTGAGTGATCCGATCACAAGTGGAACTCTCTCAGTACGTCTGTTCAGACCTGGTATTAACATGCGTCCTGAGTGATCTGATCACAAGTGGAACTCTCTCAGTACGTCTGTTCACACCTGGTATGAACATGCGTCCTGAGTGATCCGATCACAAGTGGAACTCTCTCAGTACGTCAGTTCACACCTGGTATTAACATGCGTCCTGAGTGATCCGATCACAAGTGGAACTCTCTCAGTACGTCAGTTCACACCTGGTATTAACATGCGTCCTGAGTGATCCGATCACAAGTGGAACTCTCTCAGTACGTCAGTTCACACCTGGTATTAACATGCGTCCTGAGTGATCTGATCACAAGTGGACAGCTCTCAGTACGTCTGTTCACACCTGGTATTAACATGCGTCCTGAGTGATCTGATCACAAGTGGACATCTCTCAGTACGTCTGTTCACACCTGGTATTAACATGCGTCCTGAGTGATCTGATCACAAGTCTTGAGTGCGTTCACACCTGCACTTAGAGCCGTCCACTTGTGATCCGATCACTCAGGACGCATGTTAACACCAGGTGTGAAACAGGACCTCTGTGTTTGTGAAGGAGAACAGATAACTGAATTCTCTTGGCTGCACTTGATAAGTTGTGTTATTATCAGTCCGTACAGTTGCTGAGTGCATTGGAGCACATCTCACTGTGAACTTGTGGCCATACCTCGGTGAAGCATCAAGTGTTGAGGTGCATTGAATTATTTATTTGAGGAATATGCCATAACCTCTATGGCCATTACTTTCTGACATTAATGTCATATAGCAAGAGAGCCTCATCTGCTTCTTTCCTCTCACCTAATCCAGTATATGTCATGAAAACAAACGACAGGTTTTCAGGCTAACTCTTTATCTTCTCCACGTCCCTTCTTTCAGCTATTTCTAGCTAATGTATAAGAGATAATGTACAGCGGTTCCGGTCATTGTTGTGAAAGAATCCCTTTAATGATGGACGAAGATTTGGAGCCAGTGTGTAAACATCGATAGACAAAAAGTGAGGTTGTATTTATTTTTAAACGTGCAACAATTTCGGACTACAAATACAAAAGCTCTGATTGTTTCACGGCTGTTACGTTCTAAAGCAGAAATAAACACGATGCAGGAAGGTTCCGTATTGCTGTATTTTGAATAAACGCAGCCAAACGACAGGCTTCATCTGTCCGCTGTGGATAATTTGCAACATGTATTCATGTCAATAGAAAAATAAAGTATAATTATTAAATAAAAAATGTATATCTCCACTAGTTTTTGCTTTCTTTCAACCAAATGTATAGTTCTATCACTTCTAGAAGTTATTAGCTCCTTTGGAATTGAAAAACACACTTTTTAATATATTTTGACCGTATATTTACAGTTATATATTTACAGTAGGATTATTTAAATTACTTTGAAACTTTTTATGGGATTCACTACAGATGTATATAAAAAATGAAAGATGTTATATCATATACTGTAGGTGCCAGTTAAATGTGTTTGAGATGTGTTTGAGCAGCGGAGCATCACATTCAAACTCGACGGGAAGAAATTAGGTTGAATTAAACCTTTAATTCATCGAGTTAGATGTGAAAATGTGCCGGCTCTACCCGCCACATGCCGTTGCTGCCTGAATCCAGATTGCGACCTTGTAATGATTAATCGTGCAGCCAAACCATCCATGATAGTTTTAAATGCAACTTTAATATATTTTAATTACTTATCCAGGGCTGAAAATAGTAGATAGACATTTTTGCAGAATTTAAACACACTACGGAGAGTTTAAAGATTAAGACTTCCCCAGAAAAGTCTGCACACACACACACACACACACACACACACACACACACACACACACACACACACACACACACACACACACACACACACACACACACACACACACACACACACACATACAGTGGCCATGGGCAACATGTCCAGCGGTGCAGCTATGCTAGCTGTGGGTAAAGAAGCTCAGGCTTACTGAGTACCAGAGTCTCTTTACGAGGCCTCCGTCTATTCAGCAGCTCTGTTGATATTCCACTGGTGAGCTGCGCTACTGCAACACAGTGTGTGAGTGTGAGTGTGAGTGTGAGTGTGAGTGTGTGTGTGGAGAAGTATGTATGGCACCACAGAAATCATAATACGAGAGTGTTGACATTTTTACCAACAAGTAGGGCTGCACAATTAATCGAATATTCATACCGATGTTTAAAATGCGTGCTCCGCTCATGCAAAGCTCCGCTCCCCATACGCAACAAACTGAGATGCTCTGTGTGTTCTGACACCTTTCTATCAGAACCAGCATTAACTTTTTCATCAGTTTGAGCTCCAGTAGCTCTTCTATTGGATCGGACAACACGGGCCAGCCTTCGCTCCCCACGTGCATCAATGAGCCTCGGGTCTGACCCTGGTTCTCCTTCCTTGGACCCCTTTTGGTCGGTTCTGACAGCTGCAGACCGGGAACATCCCACAAGAGCTGCAGTTCTGGAGATGTTCTGACCCGGTCGTCTAGCCAGCACTATTTGGCCCTTGTCAAAGTCACTCACATCCTTACGCTGGCCCATTTTTTCTGCTTCCAACACAAAGTTCAAAGTTGAAAATGTTCACTTGCGGTCTAATATATCCCCCCCACTGCCAGGTGCCATGGTAACCAGATAATCCATGTTACTCACTTCACCTGTCAGTGGTCTTAATGTTATGGCTGATCGGTGTATATATTATATTATATACTGCTAAACGGAAACACACTAAATACAGGTGAAGAGGAACCTCATCTCAACCCCTTCAATTTTGGCGATCTTGTATACGACAGCAAGGTAATCTGATTACTATTGTGTAGAGACTTACTTTAAATTGCGGCCTCTTCATCACCGTTGTTTCAAACAAGCAGTTTGGTGCGATCATGTCCCGCTCAGAAGCTTTATAATCCAACATGGAACAACAGTGTTTTTTAGAGACTTCATAAAAGTAATAAATCCAACAATGAATGTCTTCTGTGAGTATTTATCCGCGTTGAAAGGGGTTGGTGTTGTCGTTAGCTGTTAGCTGAAGCCTACGGACGACAGGATTTATCCCATGATGCATTGGGTCAAGTCTGTTGATGAAACTGAGGCTGTGTTCCTGTGTGTGTAACAGTGCTGAGCTGCACAATGGAATAACATGGCATTCCCCCCCATCCTACTATCATGCAGATCTGAGGTGTTTGTGCAGCCTACCAACAGGGATCATCGATATTACACTATTAAAGCTGTTCAGATCATTCAGAGGAAGATGAAGGAAAGACTAACATCATCTCTAGCTAACTTCTAAACCTGGGTTTAAGGTAACCTCAGATTTTGGCAACGGACACGTTCTGGTTTCCGTTTGTAGTCAAAGTAGTATTGACCAATCACGTTGGAGCAGAATTTGGTTGAATGCAGGTAAACAGTCCTTGTGGAGAGCAAAAGAGGCAGAACACACCGGCCGAAATGCAATCTCAGAACCCACCAATCCGTTTGTACATGTGTTGTCTCTGAACTCCAGCTCCAGTCTGGCATCTCAAGGTGTTAATCAGACTGTAAACAACGAGCAGCTCGAGGAATAGGACGTCTTGGCCCAGATATCCTCCGGCTACTCTGGAACTATAGTCCTGGGTGATATGGAGAAAATGAAATATCACAATATCTTGGACCAAATATCTCGATATTGTGATGATATTGAAGGGTTGACCATCGGTGCTTTTCCACAATATTTGCACTGTGAGTTTTTTGATAAATAATCATCAGTAATGTGGATATAATGACTAAGTGGGTAAAGTCTGGTAAGTTCAGAAAATGACTTTACTTTAACACTTGTGCCATATTATGATACACAAAATCTGAGACAATATGTAGTCTCATATCACAATATCGATATAATATTGATATATTGCTCAGCCCTAGTTGAACCCCAGACATATGGCCCCGCCTTCTGAGATCGCACTAAAGGTTCTTTAGAGTAGAAAACAGTTTAGTTCTGTATTTGCTTGTTTCAACACTTGAATGCATGATGTGAAGTGACTTGTGATGTTGACTCTGATGATCCAGTGTGAGTCACACTTCATGTGAAGGAGAATAGTCTGAGCAGCTGGTCCGCTGTGTACTAGTTCATGTGGAGGTGATCTACGGTATGCATGGGTTAGCACTGCCTTCACCCCCCCATACCCCTCACTACTTTATAATATGTGTTGATACATACATATTCCCTGAATCTGTTGTGTGTTCATTAGTCCTGTGTAGCAGTCCGGGGATGCAGAGCCCCCCCCACCTCCTGACTGTCAGTGCCTGTGCCTGGGTCAGCAGCCTCTGTCACCGTAAGTTAGCCTGCAAGTGGAATGAAGCCCACAAAGCCTTGAATATTCCTGTTGTTCAGTCCTGTCTGCCTGCCCCCCCCCCCCCCGATCCATGCATCGTCAGCCAGTTTGCTAGTGCAACCAAATCTCCCATTTAATCTTTCTCTCCTTCTGATGGTGTGCCCTTCCACATCTGTCCTTTTTTTTCTGCATCGTGATAATGAATGGCTAGTTATCGCTCTAATAAAGGCAATGAGTGATTGGTCACTGATGGCCGAGTAAGGACTGGTCATCAGGGACACAATTTTAACTGTCCAATCACAAGCTAATATTCTGTAAACATTGTCCTGAAACGTAATCAAGTAGTCAATAGAGAGCTCCAGGGATGACGTATTCTTGTAGGCCAACCAGGAAGTGATCATCTCCCTGGTTCCCTCCACTAACAGGAAGTGATCATCTTCCTGGTTCCCTCCACTAACAGGAAGTGATCATCTCCCTGGTTCCCTCCACTAACAGGAAGTGATCATCTTCCTGGTTCCCTCCACTACCAGGAAGTGATCATCTCCCTGGTTCCCTCTACTAACAGGAAGTGATCATCTCCCTGGTTCCTTCACTAACAGGAAGTGATCATCTCCCTGGTTCCCTCGACTAACGGGAAGTGATCATCTCCCTGGTTCCCTCCACTAACAGGAAGTGATCATCTCCCTGGTTCCCTCCACTAACAGGAAGTGATCATCTCCCTGGTTCCTTCACTAACAGGAAGTGATCATCTTCCTGGTTCCCTCCACTACCAGGAAGTGATCATCTCCCTGGTTCCCTCTACTAACAGGAAGTGATCATCTCCCTGGTTCCTTCACTAACAGGAAGTGATCATCTCCCTGGTTCCCTCCACTAACAGGAAGTGATCATCTCCCTGGTTCCCTCCACTAACAGGAAGTGATCATCTCCCTGGTTCCTTCACTAACAGGAAGTGATCATCTCCCTGGTTCCCTCCACTAACAGGAAGTGATCATCTCCCTGGTTCCCTCCACTAACAGGAAGTGATCATCTCCCTGGTTCCCTCCACTAACGGGAAGTGATCATCTCCCTGGTTCACTCCACTAACAGGAAGTGATCATCGTCCTGGTTCCCTCCACTAACGGGAAGTGATCATCTCCCTGGTTCCCTCCACTAACAGGAAGTGATCATCTCCCTGGTTCCCTCCACTAACAGGAAGTGATCATCTCCCTGGTTCCCTCGACTAACAGGAAGTGATCATCTCCCTGGTTCCCTCCACTAACAGGAAGTGATCATCTCCCTGGTTCCCTCGACTAACAGGAAGTGATCATCTCCCTGGTTCCCTCCACTAACAGGAAGTGATCATCTCCCTGGTTCCCTCGACTAACAGGAAGTGATCATCTCCCTGGTTCCCTCCACTAACAGGAAGTGATCATCTCCCTGGTTCCCTCCACTAACAGGAAGTGATCATCTCCCTGGTTCCCTCCACTAACAGGAAGTGATCATCTCCCTGGTTCCCTCCACTAACAGCCAATGGGATTGTTCCATTGGGTTTTGGATTATTGCAGAAAATAAACTCTGTGGTAAACACACGTTTATGATACTGACATGTTTTGTTCTGCAAGATAATCTCCACTAATAAACACCACTTTATGATTTTTGATGAGTAAATACAATCACCAGAAGTAAAAAGCTAACGTTAGTCTATAAACGAACTCCATCACGGTCACATGAGCGTGAGTATAAACACAACGAGGCTGTAAAGGAGGACGAGTCGGCGTGATGACGTTTAGTCTCATTTAGACACTTGTTAGCAACCGAAAGAAACATAAAGGCTTCACAATTCACCAGTGGGATATTTATTGATGTATTTTATGTCGTAGAACAAAACGTTAAAATCTCTTCAGCTCATGTTAACTTATTTCAGACATCTAACTAAAAACCCGTTGACTTCCAGACGAGGGAACAGGAAGTGCTAAAATGCTGAATCACTTCTGGGTTTTAGGACTCATTCCTGTAGAACTCTGTTGTCAGAGAATTAATCAACAAAATAATGTGACTCGTTTAATAGTTTAAGTCATTTATGGAGCAAAAAAGCTCAAATTGTGCCGGTTTCAGCCTCTGACATGTGAGGATTTGCTCCTTGTGTGTCTCTTTCATGTGGTTGTGTTACGGTTGGATTTTGTGCTGTTGGTTGGACAAATGAAGATATGATGATGTCACCCTGGGTTCTGGAAAACTCTGATGGACATTTTTCAGTATTGACTGACATCTTATAACCATTAGTTGAAGCCCTTAATGCTTCTTCTGTTTTGCATGTGGACATTTTTCTTCTTGGAGAGAGAAGCAGAAAATGATCCCTCTCAGAAGATCTGGTGCGTATCCAGATACTCTATATACTATCTGATACAGTCAACTTTAGACAAACCACTTTGATTTAGCTGCAATTTAATATTGTTTCAGCTCAGATTTGAAAGGATTTTACATTTTCCCTTGTTCATGAAGTCGGTTAGCGTTCAGTAAATAATTTAGAAGAAGAAAGTTTCTCAAAGCATGAATCTGAAATGTGCATGTAATATAAGCCTGCTGACACACCAACTCTAGTAAACATGGGCGTTGATACACTGGCTAACCTTTGAACGGCGAACTTCGACCTGCAATGCTGCTGTCTGGACATTGTTTACTGAAGTTCCCGGGTCAGTGTCCCTGTCCTCCATCTAAATGAGGTATTTTTAATGTCAATATTAGGTCAGATCTTTGTAAATAAAAGCTTCTAGGGTGTAAGCAATCTGCCAACAGTAGGAATGAATTAGTGTTTATATTACATGTTTTTAACAGAATATGAGACTAAGCAAGATAAAGGTGGGCAGAGAGTCGGAGCAGCACAACCTTCTGTGGGATTTATTTTACTGCATCAGAAGGGTTATGTATGATAATAGTATTGAAGGATCATAAGCTACAGCCAAGTTCAGGAATCATCAGCAGGTCAGAGTCTGATGGAGCGTTACACAATCAGAAATACTTTATTGATCCGCGGGAGGAAACTGGGTTACATTTACATTACATTACATTTACATTACAGACATTTACATTACATTACATTTACATTAGAGACATTTCTCTTCTTTAGTTTTGTCTTATATTGACGATACGTCAGTATTTGAGAGCTGTAACTGTTAAAGTAAGAATTATGGCCAGTTTGCAACTGTAATTTTCAAAATAAAGTTATTTTCTGCATTTTTCCTTGTTGCACATAAAAGCAGACGTCTGGCTTACACTTCTATGACATCTTCTCCACGGTGTGGTTGTGTGTGCTTTCCCACAGTTAACTGTGTGTATTAGGGATGTCTAGATACCAGAGATTTAGTAGTCGATACCAATACCAGTGAAATGCCACGATTCTTAACACTAGGGGTGGAACGGCTCGGTTCGGTACATTTATGTTACAGCGAGGAGGTCATGTTCTGATTTCAACATGCTTTTCATTTATTTGGCAAAAATAAGTTAGCAAATGTTTGCCTTAACAAAACTTTGGCTTACATAAGGAACATAAACACTTCTTCATTGTCAGATCTTAACTGAAAGATCAGGTCTTCTACAGTAATTAGTACAGCTTTGTTATTTTCATATAAATATGATGTAATTATAGACTAAGGACATCAACATAAATTGAAGCATAAGCTCAACCAGAACTATACTAAAAAAAAAAAAGAACAGTATAACATATGTCTCAATTTCCTGATTATCAGCTCTTAATTGAAAGATTAGTTTTTCCACTCAAAAAGTGCAGTATTTGGAAAGGAATACGGTTGGATTTCTGTGCCACTGTGTTATTTAAAAATAACTAATAAATATAAAACACATTAAAGGGATTGTTCTGCTGGAATTACTGTTGCTTAAGTGTATATCGCGGCTCAAGTAACGTTACGTTAATCTTATGCTGAAATCCAGCGTCCTCCACGACTGCATAAGGCTGCAGATCTTTCACTATAAACCTCCCCGATAATGTAGTTCTGTTTTTTCACTCTGTCTGAGTCTGCATGTAGAGGCTGTTTAAATGCTGCGGGGAGGAGTTGCTCTTTCCTACCTGAAGTGTTGCCGCTAGCATAAACCACACGTGTTGCACAGTGCTCACACACAGTCGCCGTTTTATCCACCACTTTTTTAACGTCATTTTCAGGTAACACTAAATCCGTAATGCTCCCGTACAGCAGAGAGAAACGATGCTGGTGGATCCTCTAACTCTACTTTATCGTCTCTACTCACCATTTCCTAAACTGACTGACAGCCGCTCTCTGCACTTCATCAGTGAAGGAGGCTGGATCACGCTTCATCAACACATGCGCAGTAAAATCTGGTCTGTACTCGCTGAAATTGAGCCAATAGCAACGCACGACCGCAGCTTCAGTTACACTGCGCATGTGTTAAACCTTAAGACACATGTCCGCCTGTGTCCCAGCCTCCTTCAACAGGACTTTTGATTTCTAGTGTGACAATAAACGGGAGCCAAACTCTACATGAAAAAATACACAATCGGCCTCATGACTTATTTCAAATGAACCGAACGATGCATACACGACCCGAACCGTGACTAGAGAACCGAACGGGTCGGATTTTTTTACCTGACAGTTCCGTCCCTACTTAACACCTAATTTGATTCCACGATAAAGAACAAAAACAAAACAAGTTTCTCTCCAAAAAGTAAATTTTACGAGATTACATATGAGCTCATCACGATAACGTTATAATTTACCGTCTCCCAATACTCATTTTTACTGAATAGAGCTTGGTCATCATAATGTAACTCAATGCAAACCTCTGTACTCTCGTCTTTTGTTCATTTAACACAAACCAGCTACATTGAGGTTGTTGTCAAGCCTGCATTGTGATCTGTGAAACATGTGCACACCAAACCCCCCCCCCCCCCCGTGACTGATCTGTTGTGGCTCTGGTCTAAAACTGCATGTCAGCAAATGTAGATGCACACACACACACACACACACACACACACAGTGTTGAGGCTGCTGAAACAGCGTTTCTTCTAATCTGTGGTGTTAAAGTCTGCATGTATTGGTCTGCCTGTGAAGACGTGTCTAACATGTCACTGTGTCTCCTTGATGAGAGATAATGCTGCTTAACTTTAGTTGCTATGGTCTCCTTTAACTGTTGTCTTGATATTTATTCGTCCATTTAGTAAAATCGGACTTTCAGATGTTGTTAATGAATTGGTAAGAGTTGATACCACAGCAGTTGGCCCAGTTGAACCGAGCCAGTAGGATCTCCAGCGGATGGGATGAGCATATTGCTGATCTGCTGGAAAGAGTGAAAGTGCTGCGGTGAAACATATGAATATATTAATGAAGGAATCTGATAGGGATGCTGTTATAGGTCTGGAGACTTCAAACCAGTATTAGGACATCCAGGACTTTGGCATTGTGGGTTTTAATGAACAACACAACCTGATATTAATTATTGGTATTAATTAAGCAGTGGTGGACTGCCATGATTTAGGTTTGATTGTTTTTAAAGGATTGGTTCACATTTGTTAAGTCTATCACACTCACATGCTCATATGTAGTGAGAGAGTTAGTGGTTGCTGTAATTATTACATGTTACACAGACAGAGTTTGTTTGATGAGACAGAAAAAGGCAGATACCGCTAGCTGTAAATTTTTACACAAAAACGGTCTGCTATGCGTGGCAACGGTCTGCTATACGTAGCAACGGTCTGTTATACGTAGCAACGGTCTGCTATACATAGCAACGGTCTGCTATACGTAGCAACGGTCTGTTATACGTAGCAACGGTCTGCTATACGTAGCAACGGTCTGCTATACGTAGCAACGGTCTGTTATACGTAGCAACGGTCTGTTATACGTAGCAACGGTCTGCTATACGTAGCAACGGTCTGTTATACGTAGCAACGGTCTGCTATACGGAGCAACGGTCTGCTATACGTAGCAACGGTCTGTTATACGTAGCAACGGTCTGTTATACGTAGCAACGGTCTGTTATACGTAGCAACGGTCTGTTATACGTAGCAACGGTCTGCTATACGTAGCAACGGTCTGCTATACGTAGCAACGGTCTGTTATACGTAGCAACGGTCTGTTATACGTAGCAACGGTCTGCTATACGTAGCAACGGTCTGTTATACGTAGCAACGGTCTGCTATACGTAGCAACGGTCTGCTATACGTAGCAACGGTCTGCTATACGTAGCAACGGTCTGTTATACGTAGCAACGGTCTGTTATACGTAGCAACGGTCTGCTATACGTAGCAACGGTCTGTTATACGTAGCAACGGTCTGTTATACGTAGCAACGGTCTGTTATACGTAGCAACGGTCTGCTATACGTAGCAACGGTCTGTTATACGTAGCAACGGTCTGCTATACGTAGCAACGGTCTGCTATACGTAGCAACGGTCTGCTATACATAGCAACGGTCTGTTATACATAGCAACGGTCTGTTATACGGAAATTACAGACCGCAGAACGCCGTTATTGACCAATCAGAATCGAGTATTCAACACAGCCGTGTAATTACAGCAGATAACAGCTGAGGCATAGTTCCATCTCTGATTTATTATTAAAGAGGAGTGTGTTTTCTCAACATGGCCAGCAGCTCCTCTGGTTTCCTAGGATTAGTGGAGACTGATTCTGAATCCTGGATTCTGAGATGAGAAGCATTAAAAAGATGAAAAGACAAGGAACCCCATAATTCTAGATGAAAAGAAAACATAGAAGAAATAGTAAAGAAGAAAGCAGAGGAGGAGATGAAGGAGAATCTAACCAGGTTTCGGGTCGGTATAGGAAAGAAAAGGAGTATGTTATACAGGATAACCTTTAGTCTCAGAGCTGTGTCATGGTGGGATTACACCCTTTCATTTCCAGGTTTAATGAATGCGGTGTGCTTGTTGACTACATCTGAAATGTATACATGCATGCGTACGGTATACTTGCTGCTGATCCAACAGTGTGACTTGTTCCCTTTCTCTGTTCTTGTTGTCTGTGAGCAGTAGGAGAGATCGGTCCGAGTGACTCCCTGGAGCTGCCAAACGAAGCCGCCATGTCGGTGACTGTTCATGAGAATCGCAAGTCCCGCACCAGCACGGGGTCCATGAACATCTCGCTGTTCCACAAGCCTTCACATCCCGACAGCGTCCTGACCCACCTGAACACGTTGAGGAAGCAGTGCATGTTCACTGACGTCACTCTGTGGGCCGGAGACCGCTCTTTCCCGTGTCACAGGTAAACGCATGCTGACAACGTTGGTGCGTTTTACTGGTAACGTTCAATTTAACAGACGCGACCATCATAGCACCACAACAGAGAGGAACGTAGTCGCATGAATTATTTGATTTTTTATAAATAACGACTGCTCGAAAAATTGAAAATCATAACCCATCCCTACCGGTAAGATGCCTAATCCTGATCTGAGGGACCGGATTCATTTCACAAGTAGGGAAGACAAACAGTGTGTGTGTGTGTGTGTGTGTGTGTGAGACTGTACATTTAATAACACGAGACAACTTTACCGCTAATTTCTTCTCTGCTTCGAACGATAAATTTGTGTTGAAATCGGCTGGACGAGAGCTAGTTAACGTTAGCCGTTAGCTCCATGCAGGACTCTGCTGCTCAACGGCTGCTAACGGCTAACTAGCTCTCGTCCTGACGATTTCAACACATTACGATGCGTTCAGGCTGCATTCAGTAAAAATGAGTGTTGGGCAAAGGTAAATTATCATGATGTGTTCAAATGTAATCTTATAAAATGTTGCTTTTGGTGGGACACTTGAATTAAACCGTTGTTGTTTGAAGGAGATGTTTTCACAGCGATATAAAACTGATAATAGATGAGCTGTTTAACTTCGTTAATACGTTAATAAAGGAGTGGATGTTGAAGAACGTGGGATTTATTGTTTTACTTTTACCATGGTATCGAATTGGTATCCAGAACTGTGGAGTTTCACTGGTATTGGTATCGACTACTACAATTCTTTAACTCCGGATGGATATGTGGGTTGTAAATAAACTTGGGATGCTGTTCATATATTTAATTTGGGATGTAAATAAATCTGGGATAGTTTATATATTATAGTATATTATCCTTCTATGATATATGAGTTAATAGAGGAGAAGTATAAGAAATATAAGTTTTACTTCTACCTACTCCTATACGGACACTATTACTCTTGTTTTGTTTGTTATTATTTTGTATCTGCTTGTATTTATTTTTATGTTCGAAATAAAGTCATTCATTCATAAATTTCTGGTAATGTGACATCACTAGGGAACTGACAAATCGCTTAAAATGTATTATTGCGGCACCAAAAGGTGCAGTGAAAATGTTGGATGCCCCTAAATGATGTGCTGGTGCTCCTAAATGAAAATGTTAGACGCACCAGTGAACCCAATGTAAAAGGTTAGTCTGGAGCCCTTTTGTGCTCTGACGTGTTGTCTTCTGAACTTCTGAACCGATGACCTCGACCCGTTTGCTCACTGACAGAATGCTGCGTTGTGTGTTGCAGAGCTGTCTTGGCAGCGTGCAGTCGTTATTTTGAGGCCATGTTCAGCGGAGGGCTACGAGAAAGTCTGGACAGTGACGTCAACTTCAGAGACAGCATACACCCCGAGGTACTATACTGTTACTGAGAAAACCTTTACCTTTTCTATGAAACCAACCTGAAGTCCATGTCCACTTTACCCGGCAGTCGGTAGGAATTGGGTTTCAAGTGGTCCACAAATTCTGTCCTGTTTATGTAGATACACACTTTCCTTTGTGTCAACTAGCGGTGTCCCCGACTAAGAATTTACATAGTCTGATTGGTCAAGTCTTACCTATCCTTTACCTAATTTCTTTCATGCATTAACGCAACTTCTGATTTTCAGGTTGTAGCAGCTCAGTTTTAAAGCTAGAGTAAAGATACTGGTATCATCTGAAACTATAAAACCTGATGAATCCATCGGTACCAACCAGGTCAGACTAGCTGGTTATGAAGGAGGTTAATTAACGCTCCAGACTTTCATGTCCATCTTCAAAGGGGTCCCTTGACCTCTGACCTCCAGATCAGTGAATGTAAATGGGTTCTATGGGTACCCACGAGTCTCCCCTTTACAGACATGCCCACTTTATGATAATCACATGCAGTTTGGGGCAAGTCATAGTGAAGTCAGCACACTGACACACTGACAGCTGTTGTTGCCTGTTGGGCTGCAGTTTGCCATGTTATGATCTGAGCATATTGTTTTATGCTAAATGCAGAACCTGTGAGGGTTTCTGGACAATTTGTTTCTTGATATTTTTTTTTTTTACATTTTTCAGACTTTTTTGGGGACTTTTTTTGACATTTTTGATTTTTTTCGACATTATTCAAACTTTTTTTTTTTTTCGGATATTTTTCAGACTTTTTTTGGGCCATTTTCGAATTTTTTTTTTTACATTTTCAGTCTTTTTTTTTCTTTTTTTACATTTTTCAGACATTTTCACTTCTTTTTTGACATTTTTCAGACTTTTTTTGACATTATTTCGGACATATTTTTTTTTTACATTTTCGAACTTTTTTTTTTTCTTTACATTTGAATCATAATCACATGCAGTTTGGGGCAAGTCATAGTGAAGTCAGCACACTTTCACACTGACAGCTGTTGTTGCCTGTTGGGCTGCAGTTTGCCATGTTATGATCTGATTGTATTTCTGTGTGTGATGGTGAACAAGTGAGAGCTGGAGGTGCAGAAGACCGTTTAGTGAATTAAGCGGTTCTCAGCCACGCTGCTACATCAGCTGAGCATCACTAAGCATCAGTACAGATTGATGTTACATCACCATGTCTTTATGTGACGAGATGTTTGAGGCGTGCAGAAGCCTTAGGTTTAGTCACTGAGTCCTACAGGTGTACATACTATAATGTCAGTGGTTAACTCTAACTCTTCTCCACACTTCTCCAGGTCTTAGAGCTTCTGCTGGACTTTGCCTATTCTTCTCGAGTCATCATAAACGAGGAGAACGCCGAGTCATTGTTGGAGGCAGGAGACATGCTGCAGTTTCATGACATTCGGGACGCAGCGGCAGAGTTTCTAGAGAAAAACCTGCATTCCTCCAACTGCCTGGGGATGATGCTCCTATCAGATGCTCATCAGTGTAAAAGACTGTACGAGCTGTCGTGGAGGATGTGTCTACTACACTATGAGACGGTAAAGATGGAGATGATTTGAATTGACTCTGATGTTATTGTGATACTAGATGAAGTTGGCAGGTGCTCCTCCCTCCATCTTCATCTCCCTCTCGTCACTCAACAGTTAGCAGCTGAAGTATAGATATACAGTAGATATTTAACGAGGAGATCCACGTGAAGCCGATATTATAATTTAAAGGTTTAATGTAATATAATCAAAGTGTCTGTCTGTCCTTCAGGTGAGAGAATCGGAGGATTTCTATAGTCTGTCTAAAGATAAACTTCTGGAGCTGATTCTCAGTGATGAGCTGGAAATAGAAGATGAAGAGGTGAGTGATCCTCTCTTTCCTCCTCTTTAATGAACCTGCTAATGCTCAGGCTTCCTCTACAAGGCAGATACGAGGGATTCACCAATATGCCCTTTTTTCGTCTCTAATAATCTTGAATTCGTTATTCTTGACAACCGATATTAAATAACCATTTGTTGTGTGTTTCCATATGTAGTTTCATCCATTAGAGCAAAAGGGTGGTGAGATAACACCAGTACGCACAGCAGCTAAATGCTTCTTTTTGACAGGTTGTGTTTAACTCCGTGATGCGGTGGGTTCGATACGACCTGGAGGGTCGGCGTCACCATTTCCCCGAGCTGCTGAGAGGCATCAGGCTGGCTCTGCTGCCGTCGGAGTGTCTGCTGGAGGCCGTCGCATGTGAGGAGCTGGTGATGGCTGACAAGAGGAGTAGGTAGGCTCTGGTTTCTGTCTCACTTTCTGCTGTCTAACACCAGAAAATAACATGCTACAAATTTAAAATCACAGGAAATATTGCTTATTGTTGTATTATTTATATATATACGATCAGCCATAATATTAGGTCAAACTGAGATGCTCTTTCTATCAGAACCAGCATTAACTTCTTCAGCAGTTTGAGCTCCAGTAGCTCTTCTATTGGATCGGACAACACGGGCCAGCCTTCGCTCCCCATGTGCATCAATGAGCCTCGGGTCTGACCCGGTTCTCCTTCCTTGGACCCCTTTTGGTCGGTCCTGACCACTGCAGACCGGGAACATCCCACAAGAGCTGCAGTTCTGGAGATGTTCTGACCCAGTCGTCTAGCCAGCACTATCTGGTCCTCGTCAAAGTCGCTCACATCCTTACGCTGGCCCATTTTTTCTGCTTCCAACACAAAGTTCAAAATGTTCACTTGCTGTCTAATAAATCCCCCCCACTGCCAGGTGCCATGGTAACCAGATAATCCATGTTATTCACTTCACCTGTCAGTGGTCTTAATGTTATGGCTGATCGATGTATATGTATTGTATGTGTGTATGTATATATATTTGTTACCAGTGGAAACACTGTGTCAGCATTAAACATTCACTATATAAAGTCCATTTAAAGAAACTGTGTTTAGTACAAGATTCAAAAGCATTCAGTGAAGAGTGAAGAATCTTGAAACACTGAATCACTCCACAAAATCAGATTTTAGCGTGTGATTGACTTCCCTCTTCAAAAGAGCTCCTCTCCTCTCTTGTTTCCTCTTTTCTCTTGTTTCCTCTCTTCTCTTGTTTCCTCTCTCCTCTCCTCCCCTCCTCTCCTCCTCTCTCCCCTCCTCTCCCCTACCCTCCTCTCTCCTCTCTCCTCCTCCTCTCCTCATCTTCTCTCCTCTCTCCCCTCCCCTCCCCTCCCCTCCTCTCCTCTCCTCTCCTCTCTCCTCTCCTCTCCTCTCCTCACCTCTCTCCTCTCCTCTCCTCTCCTCTCCTCTCCTCTCCTCTCCTCCTCTCCTCTCTTCTCCTCTCCTCTCTTCTCTTCTCCTCTCTTCTCCTCTCTCCTCTCCTCTCCTCCTCTCCTCTCCTCTCCTCTCTTCTCTTCTCCTCTCCTCTCCTCTCTTCTCTTCTCCTCTCCTCTCTCCTCTCCTCTCCTCTCCTCTCCTCTCCTCTCCTCTCCTCTCCTCTCCTCTCCTCTCCTCTCCTCTCCTCTCTCCTCTCCTCTCCTCTCCTCTCTCCTCTCCTCTCCTCTCCTCTCTCCTCTCCTCTCTCCTCTCCTCTCCTCTCTTCTCCTCTCCTCTCTCTTCTCCTCTCCCCTCTCCTCTCCTCCCCTCTCGTCTCCTCCTCTCCTCTTCTCTCCTCTCCTCTCCTCTCCTCTCTCCTCTCCTCTCCTCTCCTCTCCTCTCCTCTCCTCTCCTCTCCTCTCCTCTCCTCTCCTCTCCTCTCTTGTCTCCTCTCCTCTCTCCTCTCCTCTCCTCTCCTCTCCTCTCTTGTCTCCTCTCCTCTCCTCTCCTCTCCTCTCCTCTCCCCTCCTCTCCTCTCCCCTCCCCTCCTCTCCTCTCCTCTCCTGAGGAGGTGTTATATCTGGGTAAACGGCCCTCTCGATGAGCATCCAGACCCTCGGCTGCTGATGGAGAATTAGTCCATGCTTTTAGTAAAGACATATGTGAGAAATGTGTCCATCTCTCAGATCATGTTTTAACTCTCCTCTGCAGGTCAATAGTAGAAGAGGCAATGCAGTGTAAGAAGAAAATCCTTCAGAATGACGGAGTGGTGACTAGTCCGTGTGCTCGACCGCGTAAAGCAGGACACACACTGCTGATACTGGGAGGCCAGACCTTCATGTGTGACAAGATATACCAGGTGAAAGACCGACACACAGTCCTTTATACTTCGATGACCTGTTCTCATGTGTGACAAGATACTGCAGGTGTTGTATGAAGTATAAGGTATCATGTTGGCTTGGCTTAAAGTACATATTCATTCACTTGCAGGTTGGTTAAATGTTATTAAATATTGTTATAAAATAGAAGACATTAGCTCAGTTAGTAAATCATTGGTAAAAGATCATTGAGTTTAATCCCTTTGCCAGATTACATACAGCAGTTTAACTAAAATGTCTTAATTCACCATGTGACATTACAGGAGTTTACCAGAAACATGTCATACTTGCCTGAATAACATATGTCCTGGTGGTCTATGGAGGACCACAAGAGTCACGGAAATATTAATAAAGCATTTAATTGATTCATAATTAATTGTAGAATATAAATTGCCATTAATAAATTTGTTGACAAATTGATTTATTAATCTATGAATAAATGGACAACATTACAAAGTAATTAAATATTTGACATTTTAAAGGGCAATAAATCGAATTTACAAATGAAATATTAATCCATCAATAAATGGTTCAAATTAAACAGGGATTTACTAAAACACCATAAAACAGTCAATGAGTACATCATTTAAAAATACAGGTTTTAATCAGGCATTTAAAAGGGAAACGTCTTTTCCCATTAGCCTTAGCATTTCCCTGCTGCTTTTACTGAACTTATTAGAATTATTGGATTTGCTAAATCATTTAGCTTTTCCTTTTAGCTCTAACGTGGCCCTCTGGGTCCCTGAGATGGTATAACGAGGCAAAGAATGCAAATTAGCCACATGGGATGTAACAGGCTCTCTGATTGGCTGTCACCTATAGTGAAGATACTATAATGAACCCTTGACTTGATGCACCAGAGCAGGTTCTCTAAATGGATAGAATCAAAATTGCACCCAGTCAAAATGGCCTATAAATCATCTGTGTAATTGCTCAAATTTTTTTTGTTTTTGTCTTTTAAGTGTGTCTTTTTATTGGCTTTAACTAATATTCCATTAACAAATTAAATAATCACTATTGTTGAACGACCATTTTTAGGTTGATCATAAAGCCAAGGAGATCATCCCTAAGGCCGACCTCCCCAGCCCCAGGAAGGAGTTCAGTGCCTGTGCTATTGGCTGTAAGGTTTACGTCACAGGAGGAAGAGGATCAGAGAACGGAGTCTCTAAAGACGTCTGGATCTATGACACTGTCCATGAAGAGTGGTCTAAAGGAGCACCAATGCTAATAGCCAGGTGAGTTACATTTATTATATTATAGTAAACAGAAAAGTAACAAAAACATATCATAACTCTACTCTACCACCAATACGTGTGGGCTGTCAATATTTATGTTCATGTAGAGTTTTACAAATTCAGTTAGAGTGGTACAAATTTATGTAGAGTGGCACATCGTCATATAGAGTGGCACATATTCAGGTAGAGTGGCACGCATTTATGTAGAGTGGCATGCATTCATGTAGAGTGGCACGCCTTCATGTAGAGTGGCATTCATTCATGTAGAGTTGCACACCTTCATGTAGAGTGGCACGCATTCATGTAGAGTTGCACGCATTCATGTAGAGTGGCACCCATTCATGTGGAGGGGCACACCTTCATGTAGAGTGGCACACCGTCATGTAGAGTGGCACGTAGTCAGGTAGAGTGGCACATATTCATGTAGAGTGGCACATATTCATGTAGAGTGGCACGCATTCATGTAGAGTGGAACACCTTCATGTAGAGTGGCACACCGTCATGTAGAGTGGCACGCATTCATGTAGCGTGGCACATATTCATGTAGAGTGGCACGCATTCATGTAGAGTGGCACACCTTGCTTTTGTTACTTCATGTAGAGTGGCACACCGTCATGTAGAGTGGCATGCATTCATGTAGAGTGGCACGCATTCATGTAGAGTGGCATGCATTCATGTAGAGTGGCACACCTTGCTTTTGTTACTTCATGTAGAGTGGCACACCGTCATGTAGAGTGGCACACCGACATGTAGAGTGGCACATATTCATGTAGAGTGGCATGCATTCATGTAGAGTGGCACGCATTCATGTAGAGTGGCACACCTTGCTTTTGTTACTTCATGTAGAGTGGCACACCGTCATGTAGAGTGGCATGCATTCATGTAGAGTGGCACGCATTCATGTAGAGTGGCATGCATTCATGTAGAGTGGCACACCTTGCTTTTGTTACTTCATGTAGAGTGGCACACCGTCATGTAGAGTGGCACACCGACATGTAGAGTGGCACATATTCATGTAGAGTGGCATGCATTCATGTAGAGTGGCACACCTTGCTTTTGTTACTTCATGTAGAGTGGCACACTGTCATGTAGAGTGGCACATATTCATGTAAAGTGGCACATAATCATGAAGAGTGGCACGCATTCATGTAGTGTGGCACACCGTCATGTAGAGTGGCACACTTTCATTTAGAGTGGCACGTAGTCAGGTAGAGTGGCACATATTCATGTAGAGTGGCACATATTCATGTAGTGGGGCACGCCGTCATGTAGAGTGGCACATATTCATGTCAAGTGGCACACCCTCATGTAGAGTGGCACATATTCATGTAGTGGGGCACGCCGTCATGTAGAGTGGCACATATTCATGTCAAGTGGCACACCCTCATGTAGAGTGGCACATATTCATGTAGTGGGGCACGCCGTCATGTAGAGTGGCACATATTCATGTAGAGTGGCAGTGGTCGCCTAAAGGTTAGAGAAGTGAGCTTGGGACTGGAAGGTCGCCGGTTCAATCCCCCGGACCGGCAGGATAAATCTGGGTGGGGAAAGTGAAAAGCAGCGCTTGCCCCTCCCTTATTACCACCACTGAGGTGCCCTTGAGCAAGGCACTTAACCCCATCGCTCCAGTGGAGCTGCTCAGTGGCCAGCAGATCAGACTGTGGTTGTACTGGGCAGCTTCCAGGTGTGAATGTGTAACTGTGTGAATGTGATCAGGGCGTTCCTGAAAAAGAGAGCATTGCTCTCAGTGAACCTCCCCCTGAATAAATAAAGGTAAAAAAAAATAAAAAAATATTCATGTAGAGTGGCACGCATTCATGTAGAGTGGCACATATTCATGTAGATTGGCACACCTTCATGTAGAGTGGCACACCTTCATGTAGTGGGGCACGCCGTCATGTAGAGTGGCACATATTCATGTAGAGTGGCACACCTTCATGTAGTGGGGCACGCCGTCATGTAGAGTGGCACGCATTCATGTAGAGTGGCACACCTTCATGTAGAGTGGCACGCCGTCATGTAGAGTGGCACGCATTCATGTAGAGTGGCACACCTTCATGTAGAGTGGCACGCCGTCATGTAGAGTGGCACGCATTCATGTAGAGTGGCACGCATTCATCTAGAGTGGCACGCATTCATGTAGAGTGGCACGCATTCATGTAGAGTGGCACGTATTCATGTAGAGTGGCACGCATTCATGTAGAGTGGCACGTAGTCAGGTAGAGTGGCACGCCTTCATGTAGAGTGGCACACCTTCATGTAGAGTGGCACGCATTCATGTAGAGTGGCACGCCTTCATGTAGAGTGGCACGCATTCATGTAGAGTGGCACGCATTCATGTAGAGTGGCACGCATTCATTTGGAGTGGCACGCATTCATTTAGAGTGGCAGAACTTCATTTAGGGTGCTACACCTTCATGTAGAGCGGCACACAGTCATGTAGATCGGCACACCTTCACGTAGGGTGGCAGAACTTCATTTAGGGTGGCAGTGGCACAATGTTGTGTCAAATCGTCCACAGTTTAATCTGGATAACTCAATATCCAAAATTAAAACATTAAATAAATAAGTGTTTTGGAAATATAATATATAGATAATAAACAGGAGTAACAAAACATAAGTGTCTACTTGATCACACATGTCACAGTTCATGGCTGGCCTGCTAAGTAGCTGTACACAATAATCATTTTATAATAAAGCATTGTACATCAAAAGAATGACCATTTAAACATATTGACCTGCTGCAGTCAGAGTGGTACCTCAGCTGTATCAGAGGTGGACCACATTATACAATGTTTTTATTGATAGATCAATAGCGGCGAGCCCATACATTGTCTAAACTTTAAAGTGTACACACACACACACACACACACACACACACACACACACACACACACACACATACATAATGTGGGTTTTCTCTTCCCCAGGTTTGGCCATGGTTCAGCTGAGTTGGAGAATAGTCTCTACGTTGTTGGAGGTCATACAGCCATAGCGGGAGTTTTTCCTGCCTCTCCATCTGTCTCCCTAAAGCAGGTATTTTAATGAGAATAATTTCAGATTTTGGGGAATTTATATTTCTATATTATTAAATGTGAAAACCTACGTACTAGGGCTGTCAAAGTTAACGTGATAACGTTAATAATAATAAGGCCACTAATTTCTTTAACGCATTAACGCAACTCGTGATTGTTAGGTTGTAGCGGCTCAGTTTCAAATCTAGAGTGAAGATACTGATATCATAGTAAACTATAAAACCTGATGAATCCATTGGTACCAGCCAGGTCAGACTAGCTGGTCATGAAGGAGGTTAAATAAGGCTCCAAACTTACGCTAAATTTTGGCGAGGAGAAACTGCCATGTCCATTTCCAAAGGGGCCCCTTGACCTCTGACCTCCAGATCAGTGAATGTAAATGGGTTCTCTGGGTACCCACGAGTCTCCCCTTTACAGACATGCCCACTTTATGATAAACACATGCAGTTTGGGGCAAGTCATAGTGAAGTCAGCACACTGACACACTGACAGCTGTTGTTGCCTGTTGGGCTGCAGTTTGCCATGTTATGATCTGAGCATATTGTTTTATGCTAAATGCAGAACCTGTGAGGGTTTCTGGACAGTATCTGTCATTGTTTTGTGTTGTTAATTGATTTACAATAATAAATATATACATACATTTACATAAAGCAGCATATTTGTCCACTCCCATGTTGATAAGAGGATTAAATACTTGATAAATCTCCCTCTAAGGTTAATTTAGAACAGATAAAAAATGTGTGATTAATTTGCGATTAACAATCATGCGATAAATCCGCAATTAAATATATGAATCGATTGACAGCCCTACTACGTACACCAGTACATACAGCCTGTAATCTGATTGTTATCAGGTGAAATATCTGCTGCTGGTCTGATTTTGACTCAGCTTGGACACATAGTTCACCTCTAAGACAAACGTCTGTTTATGTCACTGTAATATCTTCCTAGGTGGAGCGGTATGACCCCCTCAGTAATAAATGGACTATGATGGCTCCTCTAAGAGATGGAGTCAGTAACGCAGCCGTGGTTAGTGCCAAACTCAAACTCTTTGTTTTTGGAGGGACCACCATACATAGAGACAAGGCCTCCAAGGTTGGTGGAATATAAACTACTATGACTGAACCTACACTCGATCATTTAACAGTAACGTCTTCTAATCTGAGTTATTATTTTCTGATTTATATTTTATAATGATGAACCATTTTCATCAAATGTTCTTTGCTGCTGTTGTTGCTGTGTTTGCATTAATTGTGTAACATAAGTTATGTACAGAAGTAAATACAGGAGCTCTATATTGGCACATTCTGCTGCATGGTTGTCTGAAATCTCTCTGCTTTAATATCGTGGAAGACCAATACTTCAATCAGTGTTAGTGTCTGTCAAACTCTCTATGTCTTCTATATCCAGGTCCAGTGTTACGACCCCGTGGGGAACCGCTGGAATATAGCGGCCGAATGCCCCCAGCCTTGGCGCTACACAGCGGCTGCTGTTTTAGGGAGCCAGATCTTCATCATGGGCGGCGACACAGAATTCACTGCTGCCTCCGCTTATCGCTTTGACTGTGAAACCAACCAGTGGTCTCGAGTGGGCGACATGACGTCCAAACGGATGAGCTGCCACGCCGTGGCCTCGGGGAATAAGCTGTACGTGGTCGGAGGTTACTTTGGGACGCAGAGGTGTAAAACGTTGGACTGTTACGACCCCACGTCAGATAGTTGGAACTCCATCACCACCGTGCCTTACTCACTGATCCCCACCGCCTTCGTCAGCACATGGAAACACCTTCCTGCCTAACTGGGAGACTTCAGGAGCCAGGAATACCTGGTACGTTCTCCAGACTCACACAGAAACATCGGGGGGGGGTTTGCACATTTTATTATTACAGTTATATATATGAAGTTTATTATATCAGGATAACCCCTTGAGATGCATCATCTCGTTTTCAAGGGGGTCCTAAACAAACACAAGACAGAGACCGAACACACTACAAAACAAACTGATAAAAAAAACAACAAAACAACATAACACAACAGAAAATATTACAAAGTAAATAAAATAAAACAGAAACAAAAAGTAAATAAGTAAAAATGACAATACAATAAAATAATAATAATAATAAACAAGATTTTGTTACAGCATTATATTGGACACAATCACAGAGTCGAGCTCGAGTTAAAGTGAAGTGAAGAAGTAAAGGAATTGAACAGTGATAGCATTACTGGAAACATAGACAATTTGTTTTAAGGTGAGAAAATAAAACATTTTTAAAAATGCGAAATGATAACAGAGAACGGATATTTATAGGTAACATATTCGGTGCTCCTAACGGCATCTGCAGGATTTCACAGACCGGAGAAACAGTAACAGAATATTGATTCATATTTGATCAGCGCTGCCTAGTTTGATTGATTGATCAGAGTTTGCGAGTGATTGACAGCTGCTCAGAGACGGCAGACTCCAGATCAGCTCTGACTGCTTGTTTTCCTCCGGTCTGTGAAATCCTGCAGATGCCGTTAGGAGCACCGGAGGACTCAGAGGAACATGATTTCTCTCAGATTACCTGTCTCATGCACTACTGTCAGGATATAGTGACCGTTTTATAAAAACAACTTTTTTTAATCAGATTTGCTCCATTTCTACCTACTGCAGCTTTAACTGATTTATGTCGTGGAGTAGCTGCAGTCCAAAGACACAAGTACAGAAATCCACAGTGTTGATGAAAGCTTTTAGGTAAGTGCTCATCATTGAATTTATAGATTAATCTCTGACCTTCCTTTAAATCACACATACAGTCAGAAACGTAGAAACCTCTGACCGTTGGTCCTCATAACACCAGCCACACATTGTGGTAAGGATGTTTCTTTCTATGGAAATCAGTGAACAACACAGAACAATGACAGATATTGCCCAGAAACCCTCACAGGTTCTGCATTTAGCATAAAACAATATGCTCAGATCATAACATGGCAAACTGCAGCCCAACAGGCAACAACAGCTGTCAGTGTGTCAGTGTGCTGACTTGACTATGACTTGCCCCAAACTGCATGTGATTATCATAAAGTGGGCATGTCTGTAAAGGGGAGACTCGTGGGTACCCATAGAACCCATTTACATTCACTGATCTGGAGGTCAGAGGTCAAGGGACCCCTTGGAAATGGACATGACAGTTTTTCCTCCGTCAAAAAAAAATTGAAAAATGTCAAAAAAATGTCAAAAAAAAAAAAATCCAAATAATGTCAAAAAAAAAATAATTCGGAACATGTCCAAAAAATGTCAAAAAAAAAAAGTTTGAACAATTTTTTCAAAAAAATTAATAAATGTCTGAAAAATGTCAAAAAAAAAAAAGTCAGAGAAAATGTAAAAAAAAAGTTCCAAAAAAAAATTAAAAGTTCGAAAAATGTCCCCAAAAAAAAGTCTGAAAAATGAAAAAAAAAAATCGAAACATGTCCGAAAAATGTAAAAAAAAAAGTTTAAATAATGTTTTAAAAAAAAAAATTAAAATGTCCAAACAATTAAAAAAAAAAAAAAAGTCTGAAAAATGTCCAAAAAATGTGAAAATGTTTTTTTAAAAAAGTTAAAAAAAAAAATGTCCAAAAAAATGTAAAAAAAAAAAAAAAAGTCTGAAAAATGTCCAAAAAATGTGAAAATGTTTTTTAAAAACAAAAGGCAAAAATAAAAAAATGTTGAAAAATGTTTTCAAAAAAATTTAAAAATGTCTGAAAAAGGTCGAAAAAAAAAAAAGTCTGAGAAAATGTCAAAAAAATGTAAAAAAAAAAATTAAAAGTTCGAAAAATGTAAAAAAAAATGTCCAAAAAATGTAAAAAAAAAAAAAAAAGGTCTGAAAAATTTCCAAAAAATGTGTAAATGTTTTTTTAAAAAATGGAAAAAAAAAAAAAAAAATGTCCCAAAAATGAAAAGAAAAAAAAAATAGTCTGAAAAATGTCCAAAAATGTGAAAATGTTTTTTTAAAAAAAAGGCAAAAAAAAAAAAATTTAAATATTGTAAAAAAAAAAAAAAAACTCGAAACATGTCCGCAAAATGTAAAAAAAAACAGTTTGAATAATATTTTCAAAAAAATTATAAATGTCTGAAAAATGTCAAAAAAAAAAGTCAGAGAAAATGTAAAAAAAAAGTTAAAAAAAAAAATTAAAAGTTCGAAAAATGTCCCCAAAAAAAAGTCTGAAAAATGTAAAAAAAAACTCGAAACATGTCCGAAACATGTAAAAAAAAAAGTTTAAATAATGTTTTAAAAAAAAAATTAAAATGTCCAAACAATTAAAAAAAAAAAAAAAGTCTGAAAAATGTCCAAAAAATTTGAAAATGTTTTTTAAAAAAAAAGTTAAAAAAAAAAATGTCCAAAAAAATGTAAAAAAAAAAAAAAAAGTCTGAAAAATGTCCAAAAAATGTGAAAATGTTTTTTTAAAAAAAAGTTAAAAAAAAAAATGTCCAAAAAAATGTAAAAAAAAAAAAAAAAGTCTGAAAAATGTCCAAAAAATGTGAAAATGTTTTTTAAAAAAAAAAGGCAAAAATAAAAAAATGTTGAAAAATGTTTTCAAAAAAATTTAAAAATGTCTGAAAAAGGTCGAAAAAAAAAGTCTGAGAAAATGTAAAAAAAATGTCCAAAAAATGTAAAAAAAAAAAAAAAGGTCTGAAAAATTTCCAAATGTGTAAATGTTTTTTAAAAAAAATGAAAAAAAAAAAAAAAAAAGTCCCAAAAATGAAAAAAAAAAAAAAAATAGTCTGAAAAATGTCCAAAAAATGTGAAAATGTTTTTTTAAAAAAAAAAAAAAAAATTTTTTTTTAAATATTTAAAAAAAAAAAAAAAACTCGAAACATGTCCGCAAAATGTAAAAAAAAACAGTTTGAATAATATTTTCAAAAAAATTGAAAAAAGTCTGAAAAATATAAAAAAAAAGTCTGAGAAAATGTCCAAAAAATGTAAAAAAAAAAAAATTAAAAGTTTGAAAAATGTAAAAAAAAAAAAAAGTCTGAAAAATGTCCAAAAAAGATAAAAAAAAAATATAATCTGAAAAATGTCCAAAAAATGTGAAAATGTTTTTTAAAAGAATTTAAAAAAAAAAAAAAAAAAATTGAAAAATGTCCTCCAAAATGTAAGAAAAATATCCGAAAATGTCAAAAAATGTCAAAAAAAAATGTCAAAAAACAGTCTGAAAAATAAAAAAACAAATGTCAATGCTCAAATCATAACATGGCAAACTGCAGCCCAACAGGCAACAACAGCTGTCAGTGTGTCAGTGTGCTGACTTCACTATGACTTGCCCCAAACTGCATGTGATTATCATAAAGTGGGCATGTCTGTAAAGGGGAGACTCGTGGGTACCCATAGAACCCATTTACATTCACTGATCTGGAGGTCAGAGGTCAAGGGACCCATTTACAGACACGGTCTTCTCTCTAGCTTTACAACCGAGCCGCTACAACCTAAAAACTGCAAGTTTCGTTAAAGCGTTAAAGGAATTAGTGGCGTTAAAATGGTCATGATGTTGTTTTAATGAAAACTCGACTCCTGATATTTGCTCGTGGTGCTGTTCACCCCTCTTTAGGAAGAAGGTACTGAGAGGAGTAACAAGCAAACCAGCTTTAGAAGTGATATATTAAATAAGTGCAGTGTGCTGGATCTAATTAATGCTGATGTGAAGAGTGATTAATGATAGTCCCCCTGTAGGGGAAACACTGTGTTTCATTCTAAAACCATAATCACATTATAGTTTTGTGTGTTGAAGTCTTTCCTGAGGTCAGACAGTGGAGAAGGTTCCTCGTGTCCTCTCTAAGAGTAGAAAGAACCTGAGCAGCGGGACTGCAGCACATAAATATCCTCCATCCATATCCACCCAGTGAAGCATACTCTTCTACATCGCCCCCCCCCCCCCACGCCTTCAAACATTCATGTTGTGAAGCAGGAGTCCTGGAGCAGCATCTCCTCAGATCCATCTGGTCTGGTTCTTACAGCTCTCTGTGTGTACACTACTTATTGTGTACGTACACATGTGTCTTCTCCCTTCTCCACTTTGTCCTCATTGCTCCTGACCTTGACTTGTTTTAGCTGTGATGGATCATACTGGTTTTTAGTACCACTTCCAGCACTCAGAGCAGCAGTAACAACCCCCCCCCCCCCCTCCCATGGGTCTCCACTGAGCCGGGCTAATTGAGAACTGACTGTTGTTTGCCTCACTTTGTTTTTATGGTTATGATTTATTCATCATCAAAACAGGACATGAGGCAAAGACTTAATAACCCACTAAAACCCATTTTGCTCTTCTTATTATGATGATTCATTTAATTTAACACCAGGAATGAGAGTGATCCGCACAGATTCCCTATTAGGCTGAACTATTGTCCTAATGGCGTGTTCCAAACAATAACCGACGGATCTGTAGCAGCGGCCGCCCCCCCCATCAACCCGCTCTCGGCTCACGTATCAACACTTTCAGCACAATCTGTTGATCTAGTTTACAGTTACAGTGGTGGCTTCCTCTCTGTGAAACTGCCAACACAGCTGAGGTCAAGACAAGCCTCAGGTTTATCAGCCAAAACCAGGCTTAATGCAGGAATCAATTGTTGGGATTTGGACCTTTTAATCATGTGTTACATGTAAAGCAGAACCTCTAAGGTAGGGACCGGCGACTGTGCTCTCATTGGCATGTAGTGTCTACCTTAACTTACCTTAGCTCTTCACCACTGTGTTGGAAGAAGGTAATAATGGGAGTAACAGGCAAACCAGACATCTATATTTTTGTAAAAGTAACTGATAAATATTTAAAGAAGCTTTTAAAGTGCTAAATTTGAGAACAGGGTTTGGTGTGGTGTACAGTGACAGTGTTGTAGCAGAGCTCAGTGCTGTTACAGATATGAAATGTTGATATGGAGCGTCTAGTATTAGAGATTCATTGGGGTCATATGTGATTAGATGGAACGTGTGACTATAAAACAACTTCCAAGCCCACCTAAAAGACTGCAAGGCTTCATAAACGTCAGTGGGATTCAAACCCTCTCCCAGAGTCTGACACCAAAAGCTGTGGTGTCTTTGACCATTTTCGTATCCTACGGGCTTTGCCGCTGAAAACCAGATTTGTGTACATAGACACGAATTTCAAATTTTTTCGTGATGGTCAGCACGAAATGAATTTGTATGTAATCTACGTAGCTGTGAAGCGGGAAGTATAAAGAGTCATGTAGAGAGGAGGTCGTGGTGGATGGGTGGGTCATAAAACACAGGACTTTGGTCCAGGAGACTGCTGTTGGTGTCCCGTGTGAAACCACAAGTCAAAGGTTTATTTATCTGTCAAATAACTTCTTACTTAAGTTACAACACTACCGGAGTTATTTTGACCCAAACCACCATCTTCTCCTAAACCTAACTAAGTAGTTTGTTACATAATCCTGACCAAGTCGATCTTTTCCTAAACCTAACTAAGTAGTTTTGTTGCCTAACCCTAACCAAGTCGATCTACTCTTAAACCTAACTAAGTAGTTTTGTTACCTAAACCTAACCCAGTCAATCTTTTCCTAAACTTAACTAAGTAGTTTTGTTGCCTAAACCTAACTAAGTAGTTTTGTTGCCTAAACCTAACTAAGTAGTTTTGTTGCCTAAACCTAACTAAGTAGTTTTGTTGCCTAAACCTAACAAAGTCTATCTTTTCTTTAACCTAACTAAGTAGTTTTGTTGCCTAAACCTAACTAAGTAGTTTTGTTACCTAAACCTAACTAAGTAGTTTTATTACCTAAACCTAACCCAGTCGATCTTTTCCTAAACCTAACTAAGTAGTTTGTTACCTAACCCTAACCATGTCGATCTACTCTTAAACCTAACTAAGTAGTTTTGTTACCTAAACCTAACTAAGTAGTTTTGTTACCTAAACCTAACCCAGTCGATCTTTTCCTAAACCTAACTAAGTCGATTTGTTACCTAATCCTAACCAAGTCGATATTTTCCTAAACCTAACAAAGTAGTTTTGTTGCCTAACCCTAACCAAGTCGAACTACACTTAAACCTAACTAAGTAGTTTTGTTACCTAAACCTAACTAAGTAGTTTTGTTACCTAAACCTAACCCAGTCAATCTTTTCCTAAACCTAACTAAGTAGTTTTGTTGCCTAAACCTAACTAAGTAGTTTTGTTGCCTAAACCTAACCAAGTCTATCTTTTCTTTAACCTAACTAAGTATTTTTGTTGCCTAAACCTAACTAAGTAGTTTTGTTACCTAAACCTAACTAAGTAGTTTTATTACCTAAACCTAACCCAGTCGATCTTTTCCTAAACCTAACTAAGTAGTTTGTTACCTAACCCTAACCAAGTTGATCTACTCTTAAATCTAACTAAGTAGTTTTGTTACCTAAACCTAACTAAGTAGTTTTGTTACCTAAACCTAACCCAGTCGATCTTTTCTTTAACCTAAGTAGTTTTGTTGCCTAAACCTAACTAAGTAGTTTGGTTGCCTAATCCTAACCAAGTCTATCTTTTCTTTAACCTAACTAAGTAGTTTTGTTGCCTAAACCTAAGTAGTTTTGTTACCTAAACCTAACTAAGTAGTTTTGTTACCTAAACCTAACTAAGTAATTGTGTTGCCTAAACCTAACTAAGTAGTTTTGTCACTTAACCCTAACCAAGTCGATCTTTACCTAAACCTAACTAAGTAGTCTTGTTACCTAAGCCCAACCAAGTCAATCTTTTCCTAAACCTAACTAAGTAGTTTTATTTTGAAAGGACTGGAGCAGACATTGACACGTGTCCATGTTGCTGGACATTTGTAGGAAAATGTACGAAAAATCCGTTGATGAAAGTCGTGCTGAGCGTTAAGAGAAAAAAGGGAAATTTGTGTCTATATGTACACGAATGAAATAGATAACATTTTGTGAGTATTTCACTAGAAATAAACTCTTTCAGACAGAAACTGATACTTGTCCCCTAGACTAACTCAATATTGTTAAAATGTTTCATGGTAAAATCAAAAATAAAAAGAATGGGGACAAATTAGCCCAATATTTGGGACTGTGACTGCAGCCGTTTTAGGGTTAAGAAGCCGCACACACACACACACACACACACACACACACACACACACACACACACACACACACACACACACACACATATAATCCTACGTCTCTATTTTGCAGCTCCACAGCTCATATTTTCACTGCTGCTGCTCTCAAAGCTGCTTTTCTAGTCAGAACGGAACCAGTTTTAATGCAGAGCTCTTTCTTATGTTAATGCATGACAGCAGATCAGTCGATGTTCTGAGACTCAACGGTAAGCTTAGCCAAGTGAGAAGCACTGAGGCAGGGTGTTTAACCATCTCACACACACTACGTATAATCTGTGTGTGTCTTTGAGTCGTGCATCGGACTCTGAAGAAGACTTTCTCTCAGAATAGTGTTGTTGCTGCTTACAGACATCCGTGTTTATTTCTGTTTGTGCTTATTCTGTTTTTATGTTTACTCCGGTCTGCACACTTGGAGCGGTTTCTTCAGTGTTTGTGTGTCCTTGATGTGTGTTAGTGTGCGCGCTCATGCATGTGTGAGTCATTTTAGGGATTAAGCATTGTATCGGGGAGCTGGCTAAAAACAAGTCAAGATTATATTACTGAGAGAGAGAATCCTGCAGATACTCAGCTGAAGTGTCAGCGTTCGAGGAGGAAGAGGGAAGAGAGGACAACTAAGGAGGAAACTGAATGAAATGTCCCGTATACAAGATCCTACAGCTCTTAAAAGAGCATAATGTTTTTAAAAGAGACCTTTTTAGTCCAGAGATACTGGAGATAATAACACGGTAACGCAAATTCGGTTTAACGCCACTAATTCCTTTAACGCATTAATGCAACTGATATTTCAGAGGTTGTAGCAGCTCAGTTTTAAAGCCAGAGTGAAGATACTGGTATCATAGTAAACTATAAAGCCTGATGAATCCATCGGTACCAACCAGGTCAGACTAGCTGGTCATGAAGGAGGTTAAATAACGCTCCAAACTTCCGCAAAATGTTCAGACCTCCATGTTAAAATGACCGACTTTACTGCAGAAATAAACATGTTTACAGCCTGGTACAAAAAACAGTTTTAGTCTCTGCAGCTAATTTCTCCGTTCATGACAGCTGTACGGGGGTGAATTTTTATATAACTCACCTGTTTGAATTATATTAAGGCTTAAAGTTATGTATAATTAAGGGTGTGGTCGCTTTGAGTGACAGGTACGGGCCGTCTCAGCCGCTAGCGGTCTGCTAGGTGTCACCTCAACTAATATTTTCATGCACATATCGGACAAATAATATGACTTTATATACGCATATGTTAGCACCGGTATAACCGGGAACAACAAGACTACAGGGTTAACATTAGCCGGCTACACAGAGTAGCATGTAGCCCGTTCTCTTCCATGATATAGCCTAGCTTGTTAGCCAGCCGTGGACTGATTAGAGACACTGATGACCAACATATTCTCTGACTGAGGACAGTCCTAATCTTTCCCTCTCGCCTTCCTGTCCTTTCCAGATGTTGATGTCCTCTGAGAAAGGACTCGGACTGGAGGAGAATCTCTGAGACTCCACCCTGCAGTCAGCAGCCGGCCGAGGCTGGAGCTCCACACAGGACCAATCCTTCCAAACCAAGCTGCACCTCACAGACTCTGGATCAGTCCTGAGCGGTTTGTGGTGAACAAGCCAACAGCAGCCAGGTCTTAACACACAGAGAGAGAGTTCATCTCCACACCATGCTTCCTAAATAATGTGATACTCCTCAAACAGACACTTTGATCAACCTGACTGATGGAGCTCATACCAACATATGAGTGATTTTTTTTTGGGGGGGGGGGTTTGTCTCAGTTCATGTTTCTTTAATGTCTTATGAGTCATGAATTCACTACTAAACCATTCCAGTGAATGATGACCACATTTACACACTTAAAGTCAGGGTGGACGATGTTCTCCAGTATTTGTTATACTGGTTGAAATGGTCTTTCCCCCCCGACAGCGATCCATTACTGATGAGCTCTGAAAAAGGACCTGAAAAGAGCCGCCATCTGTAGCTGCTGTAATCCTGTAAAAACGTCTACCAATCACTGCCTCGAGGTCCGCTTGGAAAGAGCCAATCAGATGCCTCCCTGCCTCCCTGCTCGTTCTCTTCCCTTGGCGTGCACCAGCCTGAACTCAAAGCGCGTCGCCGCCGCACGTTTCCTGGAGAATGGAAGAGAAAACTCAGCTCTGCAGTAGCTCTGCACAGGTTACTGTCATGAGGAAGAGTTGTTGAGTTGAGGTCCTCTCTCCACTCTGTGGCTGTGAAGTAGTTACGATGCGGCGGTGCTCGTGCATGTGTGGCGGGGGGGCGTTGCCTTGGAAGGGGAGGGGGGGGGGGTTTAGACGGAGCTCCTGAGGCGATGCTACTTTCACATTATGCTAGCTCTCCAACATCGTCGACCCGATCTTTAAATAACGGAGATACTAACATTAACGGAGGTGCCATTGGGTTATTATTATGAGGCGTTCAAGCATTAAAAAAAAGGACTATTGGGTTAAGGTAAATTACAACGTTATCATGAGGTGTTCAAATGTAATCTCGTAAAATTAAGTTTTTGGCGAGTAAACATCTCCTTGGAACAGAAGGAGCCCCAAGGGGAGGGGGGGGGGGGGATTTAGACGGAGCTCCCGAGGCGATGCTACTTTCACATTATGCTAGCTCTCCAACATCGTCGACCCGATCTTTAAGTGGTTTCCCTCGAAAAACACAACGACATGAAATGAGGTTCCTGTGAACCTAAATCCAGTTCTTATTCCGGCTTGCAGAACACACACTGACTATATTTACTAGTATTACTACCACATCTGCACTAGTTCAGTGTTATTGAAGGGACTGGGTTTGAGAAACTGCCGTCTCTTTATCATCTACATTAAGAAAAGTCGTATTAATTTGTCTATGGGTTTACATTAACCAGTGGATCAGTACATCAGGGAACCATCAGTGTACGCCGAGAGAAGCATTAGATTGGACATTTTTTATTTAATTAACTATACTCAGTGGAATACCGACTGTTATTTTATAGTTTCAGGTGTTATTTGTCTGGTTTTTGTCATATCAGAAGCAAGTTGCATCAGAAATGTTGAGAAAATAATATTCAGTTCACAGCTGCATATAGACGTGTTTCTGTGTAACGTCATCACAGAGATGATGAGCTCAGCTGGGGGGGGGGGGGCAGAAAGAACAGCATGTCTATCAGAACCAAGCTCTACAGCAGAGATGAGCAGGAGCTGTTGAGCAGTAAACTGATGGATGTAAAATGTTTCATATTCTGAGGGGATCACATGTCTTTACTAAAAACAGAAGGAGGTTCTGGATCCAGGCCTGATGGGTGAAAACATTCAGGTCACACAGCGCTAACAGAGCAGCGGGGGGGGGGGGGGGGGTCATGGTGAGCTGTCAATGCTCCACAGATCAATAGAAATGAACTGATCAACAACAAGGTGATCGACTCACTCTGAGGAAATATTTAGACATATTTAGTGACTAATTATAACTTAAAAGTGATGCAAGACTTCGTTACGGCTCTAAATTGTTGTAACGTTACTGGACTACGGGGGGGAAAGATCAGTCCGGTACGCTGTAACATTACACTTTGAAGGGAAGACGTCTGGTAGTCGACAGAAGCCGCCGCTCCTCCTCTCCCCCCCGCCCCGCCGTCACAACAACAAGCGACAGTGGAAGCTAACGTTAGCTAACGTTCGTTTCAATTTGAATTGGTCATATCAGCAATATGCTGCCTTTAAATGAAACTGGTGAGCTTGTGTTTACAACATGGGAGGTCGTGTTCACGTTGTGCTTTACGTTCAAGTGGTTAAGTCGTGAGAACGCCGTTGCTAAGCAACAGCAATATTAACGTTAATGTCGGCGTCTACAAGCCACAGAGGCTAACAAGTTAGCAAGCTAGCAAGTAGGTAACATAATGCAGGAAATGTAAAGACATGATAACGAAAAATGAACTTCCATGTCCTCCGCCATTTCTGACAACGTCAACAAACACGTCACAACTCATGAACTCGGAGCTTTCAGAAACTTTCCACTGACGAGGTGCTGAATACCTGAGGGGGGGGGGTGAATAATAAACAGATCTCATACTAATAGGTCATATGATGACGATCCAGTAGAGTCAACTAGAACGTACAAACTATGAGCAATCTACGTTGATTACAACCTGCTGTAAAAGCAGCACAGACACACAGTAATGTCTGTATACAAGAATATATATATATATATATATATATTATATAATATATATACAAGAAACCGGATATAGAGCTTGAAAAATAAACAATGATGATCATGTTAAAGCTAAACATGAATACACACGTGTGGTAATTAGGTTATTTTAACCAAAATCTGATCCTTTACTAATCGACTTTGTAAAAGTCCAACCGATCCTGAAACGGGTCATAGCTGCGTTCAGAGTGACTCAAACGGACCTAATTCACCGATTCACTGCTCAGAACAGGGAGGTCTATATAACAGACTGTATACCACCACAGACTAACAGTTCATTATACTGCAAATATACAAATATTGCAATACTTTCCTCAGTGGGCAAAAGGCTCAACCACCGTTGTGTTACCTGAAAAATTAAAAATCTTCGAGATCATTGCTTTAACTTTGTCAACTTTTAGACTGTTGACGAGCAAATATTTTAAAAACACAAACTAAACAGTGAAAAATGCAAAAAAGAATGATGTGTCTTCAGTACGGATGAAAGTCGAATCATAAGTTGCAGGTTGCCCCCCCCCCACTAAAACTATTTGAGACGTGACTTTATTCTTTATTATAAATTCAACTGTTAGCATAAGATGATGCTAGTTTTCTGTAGCATGATGAGTTGGATCTTATGGCCCAGTGAGTTTTACTCTGAAGGGCCAATAGAGACGTAAGGCATCGTACTCTGAATCCCCCCCACCGGAGGGGAAAACAATCGCACACTAGGGCTGCACCTAACGATTATTTTTTTATCGATTAATCTAACGATTATTTTTTCGATTAGTCGATTAATCTAACGACTAATTTCATTGATTATTCGAAAAAAAAAAATATATATATTTTTAAAATTTAATTAATTTACCCAAAATAAATATCAAAAACTTGTCTCATTATTATTTCAATACTTTATTCAAACATCTTCTCTTATAAAAATATACATAAAACAAGAATAAAATATGCACTGCAGGGCATTTATTTCACAACAAAAAATAGCCCAGTCTTCACTGGTAAAGTGTTGATCATCTCTCCGAAGCCTTGACCCTCCACAATAACAGAGTCTCATGTCCTTCACAATCATCTGTAAGATGCTGTCAGTAAGCTCAACAGCTGTCTTCGGTGTGCATTGAGTTGGGTCCTTTTTTTTAAAAAAGTCCTCCACATTGCTTTGTCTCATCCTGAAAGAGAGACATAGAAAGCCCATTAGAATAATGCTAATAGTGGCACATTTTAAAATGTGTCTAATTTCCACATCACTGTTGTGTTATGACATTAGGCTAATAATAATACTAATAATACTACTAATAATAATAACCACCATCAGTATTTTTACTTAAGTACTTAACTTTAAACTTAAAATAGTTTAGACATGGATTTATTTCATCACTGTAATAATATGCAGTTAAGATAATCACTAGCAAATGTACTTTTGCATCAGTGTGGAGCAAGAGAAATAACTGAAACTATTTACAGACTAACAACAGTCACAGACTGTAGAACAATATGTAACGTTACTTTAAGCCATTTTCTCACTCACACATCGCCGATAAAGTAAACAGAAAATATAAAACGGCCGAATAACAACATTCGATGACGCATGGTGTAACGTTACGTTACGTTACTTTACCATAACAGTGGTCCATAAAATACTTTTAACATGGTGGCGATGAAGAAACATTTTAAAAACTAACTTTAAATGACTACCGCTAACAGAAACACGAGCGCGTTTTGACAGTCTTAACAGATGATGCCTGTGGGGGGGGGGAAAGTAAACAGGACTTACGGTGGTATCTTGCTGCTGTTGTCTTGACTCAGCGCTCCGGGATGCCTTCTCTTCAGGTGCTCGTGCATTGCATTTGTACAGTGTTGGGTCTCTGTTTGAAATATTCCCAAACTTTTGATGAACGTGGGCGAGGTGTTTTTGAGGCTTCTTGCTCTCTGGGGGAAGCAGAATCCATGCTGGGACCGGGCGCAGCCATTTTCATTACGTCATCCGAAGCGTCGACGCACGTTACGTAAATCGACGTATTTACGTAGTCGATTACGTCGAAGAATCGCCCCAGCCTTATCGCACACTAATCGGAAGATGTCTCGTGTTTAGTGTCATAGAAACACTGCAAACGCTGTAAAATGAATGACTAAACTGTGTGACCGCGTATGAGCTGAGATTACATTAGACAATTATATTGCTAAAATAGCGTTTATCTGATATAATCATAAAATCGACCTGATGGAAAATCCTCCTCCATCTGTCTTTAGGGCAGATCTGTGGTGATGTGTGTTCATATCTAGATGCTCTGAACCTTCCAGACATCTCCTGAGGTAAAGCTTTCTGTTAGCTGAGCTGTCGTTACCACCTTTAAACACACACACACACACACACACACACACACACACACACACACACACACACACACACACACACAGCTGTAGACCAGTGATGTAACTGGCTGATAGAGTATTTAATAATCACCATGTCACTACACCACATCATGTTTTAAAAATAAAATGTGATGTAATGGGACTTCTTACAGAAATATAGGTATATATGATGTTTTTCCACATCATTCTACCCATGGTTTACATTTGTGTTCTTCTTTGTGTGTCACACAGTGAATGTTCATTCTTAAATCACACCTGCTTCCAGCCCGTTCTGTAGGTGTGGAGTAAAGTATGCAATAATTAAGATCAGTGTATAGGATATATAATCCCCTGAAGGGGATTCTTTCTCAACAATGACCCGCTAGCTGTACATTATCTCTCTTATTACACGGCTAATTACTGAAGAAATCAATATTTTGACACAAAAACGGTCCTCCAGAGTCCGACATCAGAGCTGCGCCCATAGCAACGGTCTGTTATACATAGCAACGGTCTGTTATACGTAGCAACGGTCTGCTATACGTAGCAACGGTCTGTTTTACGTAGCAACGGTCTGCTATACATAGCAACGGTCTGCTATACGTAGCAACGGTCTGCTATACATAGCAACGGTCTGTTATACGTAGCAAAGGTCTGTTATACGTAGAAACGGTCTGTTATACGTAGCAACGGTCTGTTATACGTAGCAACGGTCTGTTATACGTAGCAACGGTCTGCTATACGTAGCAACGGTCTGTTTTACGTAGAAACGGTGTGTTATACGTAGCGACGGTCTGTTATACGTAGCGACGGCCTGTTATACGTAGCAACGTTCTGTTATACGTAGAAACGGTCTGTTATACGTAGCAACGGTCTGTTATACGTAGCAACGGTCTGTTATACGTAGCAACGGTCTGTTATACGTAGCAACGGTCTGTTATACGTAGCAACGGTCTGTTATACATAGCAACGGTCTGTTATACGTAGCAACGGTCTGTTATACATAGCAACGGTCTGTTATACGTAGCAACGGTCTGTTATACATAGCAACGGTCTGTTATACGTAGCAACGGTCTGTTATACATAGCAACGGTCTGTTATCACTCGCACGGTTGCTATAATACAACGGTCTGTTATACGCAAGTCGAAACGGTCTGTTATACGTAGCAACGTCTGTTTTACATAGCAACGGTCGTTATTCGTAGCAACGGTCTGTTATACGATAGCGAACGGTGTGTTATACTTAGGCAACGGTCTGTAATACATTGCAAGGTTGTATTAAATCGCAACGGTTTCTGTTATACTAGCAAACGGTCTGTTATACGTAGCAAGGTCTGTTATACATAGCAACGGTCTTGCTATACATAGCAACGGTCTGTTATACATAGCAACGGTCTGCTATACGTAGCAACGGTCTGCTATACGTAGCAACGGTCTGCTATACGTAGCAACGGTCTGCTATACGTAGCAACGGTCTGTTATACGTAGCAACGGTCTGCTATACAGAAATTGCAGACCGCAGAACAACCAATCAGAATCTAGTATTCAACACAGCCGTGTAATAACACATATTAACACTAGTCATTGGTGACCGACCAAAATCTCCTACTGCCCCCCCCATTCAAAGCAGTCTAGAACCAGGCCTGGTGTGGATGGATGAATGCTGACATGTAGTGTAAAGTGCTTTGAGTGGTTGAAGACTAGAAAAGCACTACTGTATATAAATACAAGTCCATTTACAATATGCAACCAAGGGCTGAAAAACTGAGCATGAGACTCATCATTACTTTTAGAGCCTGAAACATCATAAATAATTTAGGTATCATTGCTAATTTGAGGCAACAAATCAATAGTTGACACAAGATAGTCAAAATAATTCCAATTGTAAAAGTTATTCTAAATCCATCCATCCATTATCTGTAGCAACGTATCCCATTCTGGGCGGGGGGGGGGTGGGGGGCGGGGACTTAGAGGCAACAATGAACCTGCATGTCTTTGGACTGTGGGAGGAAACCTGAGCACCCGGAGTAAACCCACGCTAACACGGGGAGAACACGCTAACACGGGGAGAACATGCTGACTTATTCTAAATCTACTGTGGTAAATAAGGATGATTTATCCTCCGTCTGCCTCTAACACACAGAGTGAGAGAAAAGACAGTTTTATTGGAAGTGAGAAGGAGGCTTCACCTTCACACGATGAATTGTTTTCCCCTCCAGGTGTGGGAGTGTCTCTATACAGAAACTATCTGATGGTGATTGTGATGAGTTCTTGGTGAAGACATAGTGTCAACATAGTCAACTTAATGCTGTCCTTGTGGGCGATGAGGCTCCATCCAATATAGGGTCAAATATCTCTCTAAGTCTGGGTCTCTAAAGACCTTTGCTGAGCTCTAAAACAACATTTTCCAGTCGTTTCCATGAATGCTTTTACGTGCTAAAATAATATAAAGGCACTGGAATCACTTTTGGGAGCATGATCTGTGGATTTCATTAAAACACACATAGTTTGACCTCTTGAGTTGCACACTCCTTTGTATTTCCAGTAGCATGTTTTAGTGTTGAAGGAATATGTGGAAGTCAGATAGTAACACTAGTGTTGTGGCACTGAGCTGATGGTGTCACATCAGTCATATGGACTTCATACATCACGCTATTTGTGTTTTTTTATAGGACAAATATGAGGAGAACAGAACAGCCTCATGTATAGTGTGTCCTGCAGAAACCATCACTGCCAAAGAGCCGTTTGAAGCAGAAGTTGAACCCTAACCTGATTCTTTTTTTCTGTAACACCTATGCACTTTTGATATTTCTCAATGCATTCATCAGCTGTGGTGTGTCTTTGTCCCACAGGTGTGAAATATGTTCTACATGCTGGAGATAACACCAGCTGGCACAATATGAAAAAAATGGCACAAAATGGTTGAACAGGATTTCTGCAGGACACAGATGCATCACGGCTGATGTGTTGTATTGTCTCTGTGATACAGTATTTGCTGGTGTTGTAAGTCCTTTGCACTCGTCCCCTGTCCAACTGTTAAAAGAGCTGCCGCGAGGAGTGTAGGAATCTCTTGAACTTAATTTGCCTCGAGTTGAATCAGTTTCTGGAGCCCCGTCTCCTACAAATTACATTCCAATACAACTAAACTGCATCCTCCGTTTCATTTTGTACGTTAAACGTATTTTGTCGCGGATTACGTTTGTCCATGACGTATCGCAAATAGTCCGCGGAAGACCGCAAGCAAGTGACGTAGTACAACGAGCAACGCTTTTTAGTTTGTTCCATGTCCCATCTGCTTAACATGGAGGGGGGGGGGGCTTTATGAGCTGTACTGCAGCCAGCCACCAGGGGGCGATCCAGATGTTTTGGCTTCACTTTTGGGGAGCTGCCACGTCGTCCATCTTTATATACAGTCTATGGTTCACGTTGTCATTTTAAACTAAACCATGATGTTTTTATACTAAACATAATCAGGTAGTTTTGCTGCCTAAACCTAATGAAATAGTGCTCTTGCGTTTTTTGTTTTGTTTTGTTTCAATTAACAACATTAGCCACATGTTTAAAACTGTTTAAAACTGTTTAAAACTGCGACCGTAATCCGGGAGAAAATACATTTCCCTCGGAACATATTTGAGAATGCAGTTTAGTTGTATGGGAACATCATTTTTGTAGGAGACCGGGTTGGCACAGAAGTGAAGAGATGTTCCAAAATACTCTTCATCTGTTCTTTAGAATTTAAAGAAGTGAGAAGTAACATGTTTTTGAAAGAACTGAGGATTTTTGAAATGATATGGAGAAACTAAAGAAACTTCTTTGAGGAAAAAATGTTGGATACTGTATGTTTTTACTGGTGAAAATAAACATTGACTCACTTTTTAAACTCTGTGTACCTCATGAATGTGAAGAGGATGATGAAAGCATTTCTTACTTGAGTTTGGGGAACATTTATTTGTGTTTTTTAATGCGTCCACATGAGACAGCTGTTGCTGGAGGCATTATGTTTCGGGTTGTCCATCCGTGCGTCCGACCCATTTTCATGAACGATATATCTCAGGGAGCCTGGAGCGAATTTCTTCAAATTTGGCACAAACGTCGACTTGGACTAAAGGATGAACTGATTAGATTTTGGTGTTCAAAGGTCAAAGGTCACCGTGACCTCAAGTCCGTCCCATTCTGGCGATATCTCAGGAGGGAGCCTGGAGCGAATTTCTTCAAATTTGGCACAGACGTCCACTTGGACTCAAAGATGAACTGACTAGATTTTTACAATTACTACAATTTCACATAAATGTGTAATTGGATGAAATGATGAAGTGATTAGTTTAGTATGTCATAAAAAGCCATAAAAATGTCATAAAAAGTCATAGTATAGTACGTCATAAAAAGTCATAGTATAGTACGTCATAAAAAAGTCATATTATTGTACGTCATAAAAAGTCATAGTATAGTACGTCATAAAAATACATAGTATAGTACGTCATGAAAAAGTCATAGTATAGTACGTCATAAAAAGTCATAGTATAGTACGTCATAAAAATACATAGTATAGTAC